>JACEEZ010007739.1:15000-27500 GCA_016584305.1 Chionoecetes opilio
CAGTTATCGACACCTTTTCAGAAAAATTCCTCTCTGCGAACCCACTTTAAACTTTAGTGGCTTTTTGGTCTTTTGCTTACAACCTGTACTCACCCGGAACGTTTCTAGACCTATCATGCAATTCTACTGCTAACCCACTGTGTAGACGAGCTTGAAATATTTTATGCTCCTACTGCACAAATCACCGAATCGTGCTTCTTAACAGGTACGTTAACGCACATATCCATGGATGTGTTTGTTTATTTCAAGTCGGAGTGAAAAATCTACTGTTTTTAGTTGATAATCTACAAAAATAAGTGTCATACGAATGCCATGGCTGCAGTTTGTCTTTCTGTGATGACCTCTATATGTACTATCGGGGGTGTCGATAATTGTGTACATAAATATGGAAGTGCTATAGTTTTCGACAGTATACAAAACATTGTTTTTCAAAGTGAATTTACGATGCAGCTTTTGGAGATAATTGTACGTCTCACTCATCACTCATCACCGTCGGTGCCTGCCGACGAACATTACCGGCGACCAATGCCGTTGCCAGTGTTGTGTGCACACTTCACGGTTTTGAAGAAGAAAAAAAAAAGAAAAAAAAAAAAAAAACTTTACCACATCTGTAGTCACAGTTACACATGTGTATAATGTTTCATTATGATTGCAGTACCTTGACGGCTTAAAAAAAAAAAAAAAAATTAAACTTGACCACATCTGTATACACACGCGTATAATGTTTCATTATACTTAAAAAAAAAAACTTTTAATCTCCGACTTCTTTCACTCATTTTTCACTCATTTCTCCTTTTCTTGTGTTATGTTTGGAATCGGGGGATGGGGATGAGAATGATACCAAAGTAACATTACCTATTGTATTGTTACTTTGAATGATACCAGCCGCCCGTGCGGGGTGCCGTGGCGTTTGGGGGGGTGCGCGCGTACTACATGGTAGTGACAGAACAAATAAAAAATATGACCCACAATCAAGACAAGAAACAGAAAACAAACAAGATAAGAAGAAAGAAGTCAAACAAGATAAGAAGAAAGAAAAACAAGTCAAGCCTGAAGAAAGAAGCAGAAGAACAAGAAGATCAAACAAAACGGAAGAACCCTGCGGTGGGCGGCGGAAGTGGGCCCGGGGTTGTCTTGGTTGTGTCCGAGGTTCCATCTTCCATGACCCATGCCCTGCCAAGCCGTCCCAGAGTGGTTTCTGTTTGATCGTGCGAATTGAGAAAGCGTGCCCACTCCGACCCACGACAACATACAAAAACACAAACAGCACCTGGGTTAAGCCCCGGAGTCTTTTTCTTATACTAGTCTATTTTCTCTCACCCATCTATTCTTCTCCCTGTCCCCACCTGCCCATCTCCTGCTTTCTCTTTTTATATTCTGATTCTGATTATGGTTACAGTACTTTGTCAGCTTACCTCATTCTGTAAATACTTGGACATACAATTACATTGCTGTCAGTTACGTTTTTGGTTCACTTTGTAGGATTTTACTTGTAATGAAATTTAAAAATGGTTAGACTGTCGATAACTATAGCAGCCTGTCGATAATTGTGTCAGGATTTCCCTTTCTTTGACTTGTCATGCCACGTGACATACACGTGACTGTGCCCCGTGATGCCTCGTTTTGTACTCTACATACAAGCCGCTTGTAAACCATGTGTGTGTTGATACTGCTGAAAACACTTAAACCTCCCTAGGCTAAACTTTTGTCTAAAACTGTCGCTAATTGTAGCCGACGCCTATACACGTGTGTCAAAATCTAAAAAACTATAATTTAGACTTTGTGATGCGGAGGGTCTGAGGGAGGGTATACATAGGGAGGTTCCTATGGAGGAGGAAAGTACCCTCCGTGTCTATGTGATACCAAGGATAGTACATAGATAGTACATAGAACTCAAAAAGTATGTGGTTGCGACGCATATTTTGTACCCCAGCCATATATCCTACATTCCCCCAGGTCCCCAAGCTTGTTTTGCGGGAGAGGGGGGAGTATGGGCAAACACTAGAATAATACCAATCCTTTACTTGGCGCTGCACAATAACCTAAGCTGCAGGTAAACTTAACTTTATGCTCCGTCAGGTGACACGCCTAAGTTAAAGCCTTATTTAAGTTATTGTAATACTCTGTTACATTAATTTGCCGTGCTTTTTGCAATATTGTTAAGATTTCTTATGCCTAATATTACCTAATGTTGAAATAATGTACTGCGAGCTAGGAATATTGCAGATAAGATCATTATTACTTGCAGGGCCGAAAGTGCAGAGAAGCAAGGGTGTTTACATGTCTTATTTTTCAAATTTTAGCATTATTTAATCACTTTCCATATCACCACACGTTCGTACGTACCTTCTAGCGTCTTCGGGAAATAGATTAAGTCTCATTGAAGCGTGAGTGCAGTATTTTTTGCCACAATTACAGCAGAGCAGAGCACTGTTGGCAGGGTCCATGTTTTGAAAGTTGGTGCCTTGGTAACGGGCTAACGGCTTGGGTGGCCACCGCGGCTGTCTGCTCGCCGCGACCGCAGCGCCATCTTCAGGTAAAAAATCCTATAAGCTCTGTCCTCCCCTTCAGCCTTTGAGCCCTCTTATCCTCTATGTCAGTGATTCTCAAACTGTGCGCCGCGGCGCACTTGTGCGCCGTGGGAATCCCCTAAGTGCGCCGCCGTAATTTTCATAGATATGGGTATTTTGCGCTTTGAGGTCGCAGTTTTTTTTTTTTTATATTGAGATGGAAAATCGTAAATGAATGGTTAATATGGAACAGGCAGGTAGATGAAAGGGTCCTTTTAAAAATATTATAAGTACTTTGGGTAGATGGATAAAGTAAGAAGAAAATAATAAATAGTTTTCATGCTTAAAAAAATTACTTCCCGCTTCCACCAAAATCGTTTTTGAACGAGTACTGTAGGCACGTACTTTTACCAGTCTGAGCCGCAGCCTGCTGGTGTTACTGAGTTACCAACTTACATTTTTATCACGCGTTCAGGGTGAATTGTTTTAGCGACATATAAAAGGAAAAGGATGAGAATAGAAACTGATGCATACGTATATCAGTAGGTTTTATGCAAGTTTGACTGTTTGACGTGATTTACGTGAACCCCGATCGATAAATAAAGTATAATTTGGCAACACACGGTAGGCAGAGCGTTGGGTAGGAAACCTCCCGTGGTCAGTGTACCCCGTGAGCCTCAGTAAGTATCGCTGTTTGTGGTTTAATGAGGTCCAAGCTTAAAAAATGGATAAGTACCTCATTAAAAAGCGAAGTGTACTGAAGGCAATAGCGGTGAAGTCGCAGTTGATCATGAATCAAAAGTAAATGTGTCGAAGGCACCGAAGGCGAAGTAACATAATAACTGTTGAAAGTGAGTCCTCTCGTCCAGACCCTAGTGTGGAAGTGAAGAAAGTGAAGTGACAGTTGAAAATGAGCATACTCGTACAGGTCCGTGCTGGCAAAGTGAAGGACAGTTGAAAGTGACCGTAGTCGTGCAGGTCCGACGGGCAAAGAGAAGTGACAGATAAAAGTGAGCTTTGTCATCCGGGTCTGAGCGTGGTCAAAACGACGACACGGCCAGCAAAAGTAACCGCAGTAAGTCATTTCGCCGTATAACGACAGTTACCCTTGGACTTGGATTCACTTGCTGTGATGATGAAAATGACCCAAAAGCCAAAATGTGTTGTTTGCGGCATTAAAGCTATCAAATGAATCTATGACTCCTATGAAAATGAAGAGACATTTAACAACAAACATAGTCACCTCTCTCAGAAGCCTATAGATTACTTTAAAAGACTCTTGAAAAAAATAACAAACAACAAGGCTTGGGTTTGAGAAAAGGTGAAGGGGGCAGAAAAGGCACAGAAGCAAGCTATTTAGTGGCAGAGCATACAGAAAAACAAATGAAACCCCTTTCATTGCAGTCATACTTCCTTCCAGCTTGCGTGCTGGGGTTAAAAACCCATTGTTAGGGGATGAGGCTGAAAAGGAAGTGAAAAAAATTCCCCTCCAGAGGGACACGATTGGTAAACGAATCAAGGATATGTCGTCTGATATTGAAAAAAGTGTGTGTGAACTCTGAAAGGTAAAATGTATGCTTTACAAGCGGATGAAATAACAAAACATGGAAAAAACCTCGGTTACTAGTGTTCTTTCCCCTTATGTTGCTGATAACAAAATAACTGAACATTTCTTATGCTGCAAAGAATGGTGCAAATCACAGGACAGGAGATATTTTCTACAGTGACAGAATACTTGAAAGAAAAGGACTTGTCATGGAATTATGTGTAGGAAGGAATTTGCACGATGGCTGTCCATCCATGGTGGGATTGGTAAAGGTTTTTTGGGGTCCTTAGTCAAGAAGGAGAACCCAGATTTGATTACCACCCATTGTTTTTTTGCACCGTGATTTCTTGTTGCTAAAACACTCGGATAAGAATTAAAGTTTGTTCTTGATGATGTTGTGAAAATGGTAAACTTTCTTAAAAGACTATTTTCTCAATTTATTAAGACTCAAGACTATTTTCCATGCTTGTGAAGAAAAGGGGGTCTCCTCACGAAGGTCTTCCCTCCACACAGAAGTCCGGTGGTTATCAAGAGTCAAAGTGTTATCCCGGGTGCATGAACTGAGAGAGGAAATGCTCCTTTTCTTATACCCTTGAGGAGAAAACTGAATTCTGCTAATTACTTGCTTTATAAAATTTGGAGTCCAAAATTATGCTACTTGGCAGGCATATTTGAACATCGAACAAGGTTTAATTGTAAGTATGCAAAGGGAAAAAATGAAAATATGGTAACATCTTTTGATAAAATGAAAGCCTTTGGGAGAAAAAATTAGGCTCTGGAATGAAAGGGTGAGTGAAGGCAAGATTGACTGTTTCAAAAAACTGCTGAATCTAATATACAGACATTGTTCCACTTTATTAGCAGCACCTTGAAAGCCTAGGAAGGAACATAGAAAAATATTTCCCAAATATATCTGTTGAAAGTTATGACTGGCTGAGAAATCCATCGTTCACGATCCCTTGAGCAGCCACAACTTAGCATCCTTGAAAAAGAGGAACTAATCAACATCCGTAATGACCGCACACTAAAACTGCAAAATCTGGATATGACATTAGAAGCTTCTGGATTCAAATGGAAAACGAACACCCACATATATCAAAAGGGCCCAGAAATACTCTTGCAATTTTCAACCTCAATCTGTGTGAACTGGGGTTCTCAGCCCTCACAAATATAAAAAACTATGAAAAGAATAAATTTGCTGGCTGTTGAAAAGGAAATGAGAGAGTGTCTGTCAACTGTCCCTCCTAACATAGAGCGGATATGCAACTCCAGGCGGCACACGTGTCCCCCTGATCAATATGTTATTGTTGTAACATAGTAGTTTATTTACACATTATTTCCTTATGTCCATTCCTGTATATATATATATATGAAGATTTTCAGGCCGGCAAAAACACTCGTCATTTCTTGGGTCTTATGTGCGTGGGACGTTTCGCAGGCACTTGGCATCATCAGGGGTAAAATGGTTTATTAAGTTAAAATCTAAAATACTTACTTATAAAAATTTTAGCTGATGATGCCAGTGCCTGGCGAACGTTGTACGCACATAAGAACCCAAGAATGAGAGTGTTTTTTGCGGCCTGAAAATCTTCATATATATTATATACAGGAATGGACATAAGGAATAATGTGTAAATAACTATTATGTTACAAAATAACATATTGTCAGTGGGACACGTGTGCCTGCCTGGGGTTGCATATCCCGCTTGTTAGAGGGGCAGTTGAAAAGACACTCTTCATTTCCTCTCTCTTCTTCTCTCTCTCTCCTCTCTCTCTCTCCTCTCTCTCTCTCTCTCTCTCTCTCTCTCCTCTCTCTCTCTCTCTCTCTCTCCTCTTTTCTCCCCTCTTCTCTCTCCCCTCTCTCTCTCTCTATATATATATATATATATATAATATATTATATATATATATATATATATATAAAATTTAATATATATATATATATATATTATATATATATATATATATATATATATTTTATATATATAAAATATTATATATATATATAAAATATATATATATATATAGCTGCTGCGCCGCCGAAGTCCAAGATATAATCTAGTGCGCCGCCATCCAGTGAAGTTTGAGAACCTCTGCTCTATGTACTATCCTTGTGTGATGCGGAGGGAGGGAGGTTTTCGTCACGTCTCAGTCAGTCTGTTTCAGTCTCTCACGGAGGAATTATCACGAGTGAAGTGTTTCCGTAAGTGTAGTGCACTGTAAGTGATGTGAAATAGTGCGTGCTAATTCAAGTGTTCTTACTGCGGTAATCAATGTTCTATAACTTATAAGAATTAATCACGCTGGCGGAAACGCTCTTTGATTATGTGGACCACTTAGTCTAACTTTTAGTGTATCAATGGTTTGCGTGTGTATGTGTGGTGTGTGTGTGTGTGTGTGTGTGTGTGTGTGTGTGTGTGTGTGTGTGCGTGTGTGTGTGTGTCATTCATTCACCCATGGTCTTGTCCACGCGAGTCGCGATCGCCAGTTTCACCCTCCCGCTGCGAGCTTGGAGCTCATTATTACCGATCTTAGGGTAATGCTGGGACATCACACATCACACACCCCCATCCCCTTGTTCAAGGGGGACAGTACCGCCCGAATTTGTCGATCAGTGGAAAAATCCCCGGGAATGATCGGGTCGGGGATCGAACCCCGGACCACAGAATGGTGCCGGGCGCTCTAACCAACTGAGTCTTTCGGACGGTTTGTGTGTGTGTGTTTGTGTGTGTGCACCCCCTCCCCTTTGTCCCTAAGTGTGATAAAAAGTGCATACCCTTGTCACATCCTGCTCTCTCGATTTCTCTCTCTCTGAAGAGTGTGGGAGTCCAGTGGGGGATTTAGGGGGTTCCGAGTAAGCCATGGCTTAGGGCCCCGCACCCGCAAGGGCCCCGCACCCCAGAGGAAAAAATATGTTTCAATGAAAATCTGAATGTTGGACCTTTCTTATTTGCTCGAACAGTGTTACATTGCATGTACCCATAATATGCCACACATTAGTACCAACACAATGTAAAATATGGGTGGAAAAAAGTTTCAATTTAACTAATATGAAAGACCTCTAAAACCACATTTCATTCAGGGCCCCGCACTCCCACCGGCCTAGTGCCCCGCACACCATAAATCCGCCCCTGTGTGGGACTGTAGTGTTACATAGGGTAGATAATACAGTCATTACATAAACTACCGCCAGTACTGTGCAGCATGCCTCTTCAGTGGCACATACAAGTCTGTAGTGATACTAAAATTCGTAATATATGACGCCTGGCGACATTAGTGCAGTGGTGACTATAGTGTTATTGACGGTAGGCTACCATTATCAAACAAGAGAAGCTGCCTCATAAAGTCTGCAAATAGAATGAGTATTAATGGAAAACTGTCGATCTCATGGAGAAGTGGCACAATTAACTACCACGCCCTCCTCACAATCCTCATTATTATGATTATATTAATATCATCTTAATCAGTATCCTGTTGATTGATTGATTTAATGCCTAAAAAGGTGAATGTGCCAGACATCAGAAGTCATATGGCACTATGGCAAAGCATATAAAGGGGAGGGGTTAAAGAATAATAGTGAAACGATGAGGGAAGGGGAAAGAACGGAATGTTACAGCAGGATGGTTAGATCAGATGTAGGATGTGGATTTGTTGGAGGAAGGAGGTTAAATTTTCTAGGGAGAAGGAGGGGGATTCCGGGAGAATGTCCGCAAGACAGGGAGGTCGGGAAAGGGAGGACAAATGAGGGAAGGAACTGGAACGGGCAGGAGTAAGATGGGGGCAGGATATTAGGACATGTTGGACAGTGAGAGGAACTTGACAGGGTGTGCAGAGGGTTGGGGAGGAGCGTGACATGAGATAGGAGTGTGTGAGGTTGGTATACGGCCTATGCGTAAGCGTGCGAGAGCAGTCTCCCAACGTCTATCAGAGTGGTTATCCTGTTAAAAGTAATCATATTCATTAAACGTAAGAGGCCCCAAATTTGAATGATGAACGCCGACAATAATGGAAGCGTATCATCGACCGTCTACGTAACCTCAGAAGATATTATGGGAAAATTCGATGTTAAACAGAAAGAGGTAAATTTCCAGATGAACACCGAACTTCCTTTGGTGGACAAAACTATTTTTTTCTGGAGAGTTTTGATGTATTTTGAATTAACATACTAACCGTTTCTGTCGCAAATCTTTTTTTTTTTTTTTTTTTTTTTTCAACAAAAATGAAAAAAACCAGCAAATTGAACCTAACCGAACGTATATCTAACCTAACCTTTAACTAACCTAACCTATACCTAACCTATCCTGTACCTAACCTAACCTAACCTTTACATAACTAACTTACCTAACCTTTTACACATCAAAACTCAACAGAAAAAAATAGTTTCGTCCACCAAAGTGAATTCGGTGTTCATCTGGAATAATACCCAGAAAGATGATGATGATTAACCCATTCACGCCCATATTTTCCTTTGCTATATAAAATTGTCTGTTGATAGCCATAAAATTACGAAAAGTGACTGTATATACCAAATTAACTAGGTAGTGGATAAGGATATACTAAACAGGTCATAGCTATAAAATATTGCTTATATTCACTAAAAATTGTCTAATGGTAGCCAAATTACAATGGAAATTACGTTCTGGGTCTCAAGGGGTTAAACGTAAGAGGCCCAATTATTATACCGACATACCTTCATGTTTCAGGTGCTCTCGATATATGTGGGCGTTGATCAGCAGGCGCCGGTGGAAAGACGGTGACGGGGCGGCGGCGAGGTGGCGACGCTGCATCATGGCAAGGGCAAAGTACTTCTTGGCAACACTGACAACACTCTGTTTCTTCCTCCTCATGTACCTCAATTGTAACACTGTAAAATTTCAGGGTAAGTGAAAATGCAAACAATAATTATATGTACTCGAACTAAATTGACCCACCCCCTTTCTTTATTTTCTTACTGTCTTCTATATAGGGACTAGCAACTAAGTGGGCGTTTTGTTACTTTTTTTTTGCCCCTTGGCCAGTAAAAAATNATTTTTTTCATAATCTTGGGGTGAGGCCACACGATAATGAAGACATAGCTGAGTCAGCGAGGGGCGTGTCAGGTCAGAGCCGAGCCTGCCAACGCCAAAATTGTTTCTAGTATTACTGACCTTGGATCTCACCTAACAAATTTTTACAGAAATATCTAAGATATTCAATGATATTATAACATCACACAGTTTAATGTTTATATGAGATTCAACCAAAATATGGTAAAAAAAGCATCATACCTGCAAAGCGAGGCAGGAAGAAGGGTTTGGAGATACACGTACGTACTTTGTCTATGAATGCTCACTGATAACTGCGGTCAAGGTTGACTGGTTGGAAAGCAGCCTCCCTTAGCGTATCTACTCCCCCTGGGGCCAGATCCAGCAAACACATACGCCCGGTGTATGTCAGTGTAAGTCTGAGATACTCCTCTTTCGAAAACTTTCTTGGATCAGGAGCTACATCTGCCCCAAAATCGATGACGTCACAACGCCAGACTTTCCCCCTCGGTGCAAGTCTGCGCCAACCCCCCCTGGCTGGATCCAGCAAGCGTACTTTACTCCTTTTCCGTGACGTCACGGGCCAATATTATGGCGTAGATTTACACCACCACGATGAGGAGGTGTAGAGAAGGTGTATCTCATATATATAAATAAAATGAAATTTATTATGCCTAATAGAACGTTACCACCGAGGTAAGGATTGAAATATAAGGCCTATTGGTAGTCGGCAGCGGCGTGTGTTTACAAATTTTTAGGAGATACAACCCTTGGTGGGAGGCCGCCTCAGTCGTGTAGTACTGCCTTCGGTGTTTTTTTTGTATTAGTTCGTTATTGGGCAGCACCAGTTTTTTAGACCACTAGCGGAGTCCTGTGAGCAGAATTGTTGTGGGACGAGGCGAGCCTGGCATCCGCGGCTAGATTAATATTGTTTCACTATATCGTAATTTGGACGTTTTTGAGAATGAAACTTTTGTTCTGATGCCTGCCCTAGTGCCCTTGCACTATGGTTAGGTCACTCAGGACGCTTGACCCTCATTGCCCCTGAATGGTAGTTGGGTCACGTTTGCTAGCCTTTAATGGTACAGTCCCCGAACGGAAGGAATGCTCGCCACCGTCGGAGAATGTTCCATTTTGGAAATACTTTGGAACTTCACCCTTCCGGCTTTGACTAAAATGAACTACCGCACTGTATTGTATGCTTATTGTACTTCACATCTGTAAAGGTTCCAGCGTCGTCAGCCTTGGGTTTAACCCACAGGGCCGCTATGAAATATGAGGTGCCTCAAAAAATTCTAGGTCCAGTTGGGTTTAGTATACTTTGTGGTTAAGGTTTTGGGTTAGGTTAGGTATACTTGTGGTTAAGGTTAGGTTAGGTTAGGTATACTTTGTGGTTAAGGTTAGGTTAGGTTGGGTTTTAGGTATACTTTGTGGTTAAGGTTAGGTTAGGTTAGGTATACTTTGTGGTTAAGGTTAGGTTAGGTTAGGTATACTTTGTGGTTAAGGTTAGAAAACTTTATGGTTTAAAGGGTTTAGGTTAGGTATACTTTGGGGTTAAGGTTAGAAATACTTTGGGGTTAAGTTAGGTTAGGTATACTTTGTGGTTAAGGTTAGGTTAGGTTGGGTTAGGTATACTTTGTGGTTAAGGTTAGAAATACTTTGTGGTTAAGGTTAGGTTAGGTATACTTTGTGGTTAAGTTAGGTTAGGTTTGGGTTGGGTATACTTTGTGGTTAAGGTTGGGTTAGGTTAGGTTAGGTATACTTTGGGGTTAAGGTTAGGTTAGGTATACTTTGTGGTTAAGGTTAGGTTAGGTATACTTTGTGGTTAAGGTTAGTTAGGTTAGGTATACTTTGTGGTTAAGGTTGGGTTAGGTTAGGTATACTTTGTGGTTAAGGTTAGGTTAGGTTAGGTTAGGTATATTTTGGGGTTAAGGTTAGAAATACTTTGTGGTTAAGGTTAGGTTAGGTTCGGTTAGGTATACTTTGTGGGTTAAGGTTAGGTTAGGTTAGGTATATTTTGTGGTTAAGGGTTTTAGGTTAGGTTAGGTTAGGTATACTTTGGGTTAAGGGTTTTAGGTTAGGTTAGATTTTTACATATAGTGACTTGATGATTTTTTGGGGAGCCATTAATCACTTATATTTGCTTCCCCCACCCAAAAACCCCGTATTCCCGCCAGTTCCCCAGGCTTGTTGGCTATGGGGGGAAGAAAAAAGATAGGGTGAAGGACTTCTTTAAAATTTTTTACCTCCATTTTTTTTACGTCGGCGAGAGTTCCTATTAAGCGACAGTTACAAGTTATTTATTAACATAACAGTACCCAATCTATATTTTTAAACAGCTTTTAACCCGTGTTTGTGAATTCAGGGCCCGAATACGGGGGTTAGTTTAGTGATTGGGGGAGTCTGGGGGTTTTGACATGTTACGTAACCAATGTCCATGTATCGTATTGAAGTGTAGTTTTAAATTATTTTGGGACAAGCAAAAAACTTGCCCAATAACGAAAAAACCCTTTTATTCTTTCATTGACCTATTACAAGTGGAACTCGCCGAAAACTTTATGTCGGCAAGATTTTCCTCGGTTGGTGTTTCAGTTATAATGGACGAAAAACTGCGGGGTCCTACCGCCATTACCACATGCGTTTTCTATATTATTTTTTTTTTTAGTATAACTGTACAGTATTAATGCACTTCCGCGAAACCTTTAAAACTTATGGTTTTATTCTAGTGTTTGCCCATACTCCCCCCTCTCCCCAAAACAAGCTTGGGGACCTGGGGGAATGCAGGATATTATGGCGGGGGTACAAATATGCGTCGCAACCACATACTTTTTGAGTTATGGAAATTTAAAAAATTCTCTAGATTTGGGGAAAAAATTCATTGATTTCTTCTGAGTCCAGAGACGTGTGAACCTGACGATCCTCACGAATGATGACTGAAGTGTTGAGAAACCCCCCCAATTTCCCCAACCCCCGCTAGGGGGTTAGGTTAGGGTTTGATTTGGTTAGGTTAGGTTAGGTTAGGTTAGATTTGGTTAGGTTAGGTTTGGTTAGGTTAGGTTAGGTTATCGGTGGGTCAAGCCCCCCGCTAGGTTAGGTTAATTTTGGTTAGGCAAATTTCTCTAGATATAAGGAAATTACCCTACATCTAGGGAATGTTAACCCCCTAAACAACTCTTAAATTACGTGTTTCCGAAGCATAATTTGTTCCCCACCCGAAAAAACCCCGCATTCCCACAGGTGCCCAAACTTGTTTGGGGGAAGTGGGAGAGTATGGTCAAACATAGAATTTTACCAAACTTATATACATATTGTAGAAATGATATAGTTGTCTTAGACTAATACTCATACAGACACAACCTCCCCTTCCAGAGGTCCCCCCAACCATATAGGAGGTTTGGTTAGGGTATTATTGATTAGGGG
>JACEEZ010007739.1:32500-65000 GCA_016584305.1 Chionoecetes opilio
CTTTTTTGCTTCAGGGTGTACGGTTGTACAACGGACTCTATAATATATACATGAGGGACTGGCTGCAAGTCTTTCCTAAGGAGCAAGTGTTGGTGTTAAGAATGGAAGATTACCATAGAAATATCACAACAATCCTGCAGAGCATCTACCACCACCTGGGGCTAAGTATGTGTTTCTTACAATGCATAATAGGTAACAGCAACAAAATAATATCATTTTCTTCTATGACCATTACAAATCAGTGACTTGCTCTTTAGGTCAAATCATGTTTCCTGTTAATTTCAGCTATTTTACTTTTTTGTGGGTCTGGAGTTTCTTATCCCACCAGTAATAAAAGACAATGTATTTACCTAGTTGTTGCATACAGGGCCTGAGCTATACTCATGTCGTACTCTCTCCGAATCTATATTCATATCTGTAATTATATCTATAATTATGTGGCTGGAGATTCAAACTCTAACCTCTCAGGTGAACTATGTGCTAAACTTTAAAAATATTTGGTCATCATATAAAAAAATACAATTTAATGAAGTGACGAAAATTTGGTTGAAAATGAGCTACGTATTTTCATTTCAGGATCACCAACACCAGATGAACACAAGAAAATAATCCTCCCAAGAGTCTACAACAACAACATTAAGAAATATTCAGTGGGAGAAATGTTGAATTCAACAAGAAAAATACTTCAAGAATTTTATAAACCATACAACACAGATTTGGCAAATCTTCTAAATGATCCAAAATTTAAATGGGAAGATGCATATGTAAAATAATATGATGAACTAAGCATACCTATATTTATTTTGAATTTCCACTTTTTAGAAATATTTCTACCCCCCCCCCCCCCACACACACACACATCTCTCAAAAATGCAATAGCTTGGAATGCAAATAGAAGAGTCAAATATTTAGGACAACAAAAATATGACTGTTACTAAGTTTGTATTTCATCAAAGTTCCAGGTCTTTATCATGTGCGCGATAAATGTCACCTAGTGAACTGTTACAATTTTCCGAGCCATATACTTAGAAAATGTGATTTCTGGCCAAGGAAAGAATTTTGTATTGAATTAATCTCTGTTCCTTTTGGTCACTTGCAATATGCATCAAAAGCAAAGAAAGGACTGAAAGATCAAGAGGTTTCATGTTACATTTTTACTACACGTATTACTTTTGACATATGAGAGTTAGGTACCAGTAATATGGTTCACTAAATTTCACATCTTACTCATCACATTTAATTCAGCACAAATTTCCTTGGCCTTACATTAAAAATTTTGCAGTATGTTCATGCAATATTGTTGTAAATAATGTCTATATACTTGACAAAAATTGTTTTTAGTAAGAATGATTTCTAAACGAGACCCTAAACAAACAAACTTAACACTGTACAAAGGCTAATATAGGAATAAGCTGAGGCTTCTCTTGTGACTTCTAGTTTAAAGGTTATCTTGCAGCTGCAAATGAAAATTTGGTTAATTTTTTCCTTTCTCAAGTAATGGCATGGGTTGTACCTGACTCAGCTATGTGAAGTACTTTACATGACGTAAAGTGAATATTCACTGAATATCTAATTTTCCTATCTAAGGTGACATGCGTATGCTAGAAATACGTACTTTTCATTTACAAAGTGTTAAAGTCTTACAACCACTATAACAAATCTCCATCACAATAACTTAAGTTAAATAAACTTTCCAAGTCTTCACAAAGATATAAATTTAATAATATTTACAGTACAACCTCGTTCAAATAAATTAACTCTGATGACAATATGATTACAAAAAAAAAACTAATGTCATTCCATAAGTGTGGGTTAAGCCCTTAACTTTGACACTGAATCTAAGATGCATGACTGGGTTGATCTATACTTGCCAATGCCTACATCCTGTTATGAAAATGTAATCTAGATATTGAGAGGGTTTCAATTCAGTTAACATGGCTTGATATCAAGCAAACATTTTTGAGTATAGGAGACTGCACAACAAACACGAGAACTGTCTAACTGCCATTAAAGCATCTGTCCGTATTAGTTAAGCATGGAGTGGTGTTTTACAAAAACCATCTTACACACTCCACACATGCCACTTCAGTGCATTGTCATCACCATCCTCTCAATAATTTTACCTTCTCTTACACTAAGTATTGCCTCTCAATAGCTTCATAGATCTACTTTCCTTACTAAAACAACTAGGCTACATTCTCATCACACGTCTTTTTCATATTTTTCTATATGGTCATACTATTTTGATGTACTTTTTCCTATCCTCCAGTCGAATGACTTCTGAAAATATCTTATTACAATATCCTATATTTGGAGATGACAAAACAGTGACAGAACTTTCTAAAGCAATACTGAAATGTATGGATTTGCAGAGCTCCATACCGTTACTTGTTTGAGTAACAAACTTTCTATGGTCGGCTACGGAATACTGCATCACAGGGAAAATAAGTACATGTTTATCCACCATGACCTCGACAAAGGTCAGTACTATTTCAAAATTTCCATTAGGAGTTGTAGGCATAAGGTTATACTTTACCATATGAACAACTGAATGTACAAATATTACTACCAAAAGTAGTTGTACTACAATTTGTTTACATTACAAATGTCAAAAGATTTTTGCCAACCCACACGTTTGGGATGGACCTTAGGTTGAGAAAAAAAATGTAACTACCATGTATGCCTAAGGTGTGCATACATCACAACACAACACATTGAATCACAGCAGACTGGAACCCTAGTCATAGATCATGTTGAGACTTGTACATCAAGGTTTGCTTCACGAGCCTGGGCACAGGACAACAGCAGTGCTCTTCACCTCTTTACTGATGAGCCAAAGCTGCTGCGTCACCAGCCATCACAAGGGAGTAAAGGGCAGCCAAAATATACCATGAAGAATGAATGCTGCTTTGTTAATCTTTGATACAATTCATATAATGCAATCAGCTTATACATCACCATGTACAGCAAAAAAAAATTGCATAATCACTTTAATAGATTGAAAATTTCACAAACTGGGCATAAAATATCCAGTCCTAAAGCAAAATCAATACGTGCATATTTTAACAAAGCAAAGCTATTAATCATACATTTACCTAGGTGACAATCAATAAATAAACTTACTTAACATCTTAAAACATACTCTCCGACTAGCAGTCTTAACATATTATTGCCAGAAATAATTCCAAAAGTGTTTTTTCTTTATACAAAAATTTACATACACTCCAAAAATGTTGCGAAGGCTTGTTTTCTTAAAATATACTTGAATTCCTTGCATTAATCAATTATATTACAGGATAAAATATTCTACAAAAATAAGCTTAATCACATCCTGAATTAGGAAGCACACTTCCTGTTTACCTGAAATCATTTTTCATATGAAAATCTACCTAAGTCAATAAAAAAATATACCATATAATAAAAGACAGATGAAACTTCAACACCATACGCTCTAAGTCTATGCAAGAAAATGAGACAGTATTCGACTTGAAGCTCATATCAAAATATTAATCTAGGAAACTGGCCACTTAAAAGTGCAGAACAAGAGCAATCACCAACATTTACACTGCTTAGTAACAAACACCTTCAAAATGTATCTTAGACGTACATACAATAAAAAGATAACTAAAACCATGCCATAAGACACACTACCACTACAATCCCAGTATCAATTGATAATAAATTCCCATCAAAGAGAGAACAAACTTTTGTATAGCACGCCAACAACCTGGTGCAGTGTGTTCGCAACGGTAGAGCTGGGTGGCAGTGACCTTGAATTGTAATATAATACTAGCTGCATCACACAACACCAATCCGTCATCAAGCCACATACACTGGACTGAACATCGGCTTGGTGTATCTGCCCCTTTCTTTGCAAGTTTGAAAAATGAAGGATCTTCAAAGGTAATGGGTTTTTTTCCCTTTTTTAAACCTAATGCATGTTTGCCATCTTTTGTGGTGTGGCATAGACATTCCTGGTTCTTCATGACAAGGGTCCTCCCCCTCCCCTGCATACACACAAACACCACGTCAACCCCTACAGGAGTGATGGATTGCCACCCTCCACTCCTGCTAGGGTTTCAATTCGAGGTCACAACTACACGGCTTATATCTCGTACCTATTTTCTGCTAGATGAACAAGGGCTGTAGCATGAAAGGTGACAACCCCAAATAGTCCCCATCCAGCCAGGGATTTGTACCTGCATCCTCTTGGACCTATCGGACCTCTCTGTCGTGATCAGAGCGTGCCAACCACCACACCGCTGAGCCTCGAGACCAATGTGCTTTCATGAAACTGACTCAAAGTGAGGAAACTTTTACCATCTCTCTGAAAAATGACATTGTTAGTGATGAACTGTTAGTTTAACTCCCACCTTACACACCTTCACAGTTACAATTACATTTCCCCTAGTCTGGCTGAGTTCCCCCTTTTGTTTGTGTTTCTTTTGCTAAGGCAGTGTTGAGTCTGAGTTTTACTCTAAGAGGGTTTTTTAGGCATTCCTTTCCAATAACCCACAGGGCAAGAACGTTAAAAGTGTAGCTAAATGAGAAAGTGACATGGTGTGATGCATTTCACATTCTACTTCAAAATTCAGAGTCCTGGGTACATAACGCTGCCACCTCAAGCAGTGTGCAAGTTTGTTGGCATGAAACATAAGAAGTTAAGTTTCTTTTCCAGCAAACTTTTAAAAATGCTGCTTCCTGAGCACAGCTTGTGACTGCTCTCAGTGTTTGTGCACCACCTCCTCTGCCTTCACGTGCACTGCTCTCAGTGTTTGTGCACCACCTCCCCGGCCTTCATGTGCATCACACAAACTAAAACTTGCAGCGTCTTCAAAGACTACTGACCGAGTTAAAATGATTCTTAGTAGTTGTAAAAACGTAGCTTTAATGATAGCCTTTTAATACTAACTGATCCCCTGTGGCCCTCATCTTGCATAGATGATGTGAGTACAAAACATTCCTTGAAAGCCTCAAATGCAGGATGTGATTAAATCCTTCAATTACCAGAATACTAAGTGCTTGTAGAGATAAATTTGGTCCGCTGTGGATATGCGATCACACTATGTCAAGAAGGAGCCTTTGGGAGGCACACAAGATCCTGTTTAAAATGCACAATTATTACTATAGATAAGACTACAAAATTTGTTGAAAATTTTCATAAAAAATGTGCTTCCATAAGCTGCAGCTGCCTTTAACATACAATGCAACATAAAACAAACACTTACATTAGCTACACGTTCTACATTTACTTGGCAGTTGTCAGACCGAGGAAGATCTTCAGACATTTCTCCAGCACATAAACTTACCAGCATGTGTAAGATCATTCATGTGAAGGTTTACATAGCAATGTTGCTCTCATAACTCTTGGTCTAAGAGCTCCCCCTTCAAAATGAGCTATCCTGTGAACATTTTTTTTAATGTGCTGTATGTAGTATGTTATTTGCAGAAATTAGTTTCCAAATACGTATAGATGATTTCGACCCTGTTGTTACTAGTTCAGTAGAAATACGCAATAGTCCTCTTTCAAAACACACATGCTAAGCACAACTTTGCTAAATTGCATGTACTAATTGTATCTATTATCATTCACTACATGTCTAAACTATTTTTCAACAGCGGTGAATAGAGCTCAGATTTATGAAAAAGATTGCTGAAAGTATAATATATTGCATCCATTTATATGCTCACCATCACCATCCTCCAATTGTGGGGAAAGCAAGAGAGAGATGAATTTTACAGACATTTTACCTTACCTTCTGTATGTATCACTGCAGTACACAAGCACATCAAAATATACAATAAATAAAATGCATGCCTTTATAGTTACTGCTCAACATGGTATTATTTGCTGCTTGAATTGTCTCGAAACTGCAGCCTGTAAAGTATGTCATCCCTGTAACTCAAGCAGTTTTTTTCTTACTTTATAAATGGCTCAGTAGTTATCATAGTATTGTGAAACCTGTTGAAATTTGTTTGTCTCATTACACTTTCAAACTACAGTGCAGTACATCATGGATAGCCGACTGCAAGGTGGTGAAACTACACACATGCATATGGACAGAGCATAGCTAAAAAAAACTGTCGTATCAAAATGAGCTGTAGAATTTGATTGGTGTCTACATTAAATGGACTTGCGTATTATGAAAAATTTCTTTGCCGTCAGGTCTTATGGCACGTAAACATTAGATTGAAGATGGACTCCTTTTATACATAATACAAAGAGCTGTTTCGACATGTGTACCTTATACTAGTGACAACACTCCTTTGTAACCTTACCGGCAGAGTGTAGAGTCAATTTGTGTTAGTGATGGAAGAGCCAACTTAATCTTGCGTCGGTAGTTGGGGTCTACCTGCAGCGGGTTTCCCTCAAGGTAAACCGTCTGTATTCCTTTGGCATTTTCTAGCTGTTTCAAGTCATTCCATTCACTAATCCCATTGCCATTGAACTGCAAGAGGAAAATAATCACTTCAATGGAAATATGTGTTTGATGAAAGTGTGAAATCTTATATATATCTGAGGTCTTGGTCTGTGAAAAAAATTAAGAAAAAAGTTGTCAAGAGTTTAAATTTTCAAAGTTATGAACACAGAATGATAATGAAGGAAAATTTGAATGTTACTAACAAAATTTTGGGACACTTCGAAGCATGTTTAAAGTTAACAAGAATCAGTGGCTTAATGCTTATCCTCTAGCTCAAGTTGAAGAAAAGTTCCTGAGGGAAACAAAATTATAATTCTTTCTTGGGAAAAGTCAGACTCCTACCCTCTGCAAGCTGCCTCAAACAACATACATACGCGGAACATACATAGATTTCATAACATAATATAAGATTTCACTAGTAAACTCTGGCACTCTCTTTCTGTTTCTATTCTTCCACCTTTCTACGACTTTAAAAAAATTTCAAGAGGAGTAACAAGACACCTCCCGAACTAAATTGGCCCACCCATCCCTTTTTATATTCTCTTGCAGTCTTCTTTATAGGGACTGGTAATTAAGTGGGCTTTTTGCTACTTCTTTTTTTCTTTGCCCTTGGCCAGTCCTTGTGATGTAAAACTAAACAAAAAAATTGAGAAACGTATTAGGAATCTTTAAGTCTATGGGAATCACAAAATCAGTGAAGCTTTAACCAATGATACTTACCCAGAACTCTTCAATTTCCTTAAGTTGACTAATATCTCTATCTTTTTTATCCTATCTTTTATCCTTTAACAACATAATACATGGAACATAGAAAAACGCATTAGTTCTATCTTAAGTCTATGGAAATTTTTTAAATCCGTGAAATTTTAACCCATGATACTTACCCAGAACTCTTCAATTTCCTTAAGCTGACTAACATTCTCAATCTTTTTAATCTTTGAGTCTATGGAAAATAACAAAATCAGTGAAGCTTTAACCATGATACTTACCCAGAACTCTTCAATTTCCTTAAGCTGACTAATATTCTCTATCTTTTTTATCCTGTTGACGGCCATGTCCAAGGTTTTGAGCTTCACGTTGTTGTCCAGGCCCTCCAGCGCCGCCACGCCGTTGTGGGAGCAGTAAATTTGTTCCAGGTTGACAAGGCGACCAAGACCTTCAATCTTTGTTATTCGGTTACTCTGCAATTATCATCATTATTACTCTAATGGGTTTTTTTACGTTTTTTTATAAACTTTTTTTTATAACGATTTTTTAGCGGTTTTTTTATACTGTTTTGTGAGAAATCCTGACCCCTTGCTGCTTACTGACTGATATATGATGCCAGGAGAAGGGAATACTACAGTTCTTCTAAATTTCAGCTGTATTTTATCATAGTTAACCATTTTATCAGGTAAATAAAGGCATAATTATTTTTAAGCATGAGATCTTGACAAGGCGACCAAGACCTTCAATCTTTGTTATTCGGTTACTCTGCAATTATCATCATTATTACTATACTGGTTTTTTTTACCCCTTGAGGAGACCCATTGTAATTTGACTACCATTAGACGATTTTTAGTGAATATAAGCAATATTTTATATATATGACCTGTTTATATATATGCTTGCCCACTAATTAATGTGTTTTTTTTAGTTAGTTTTTGTAATTTTATGGCTCCACAGCAGACAATTTTATATAGCAAAGGAAAAATCTGGGTCTCAAGCGGTTAACGAGGTGAGAAATCCTGACCCCTTGCTGCTTACTGACTGATATATGATGCCAGAAGGGAATACTACAGTTCTTCTAAATTTCAGCTGCATTTTATCAGTTAACCATATTACCAGGTAAACATAGGCATAATTTTAAGCATGAGACCTTAAGATATACAGGGTGCATAGGGTAATTATTTCGTACTTACAGGGACACCGTGTGGAAAGGCGCCAGTGACCACACCACTCAAAACAAAAACAACTGATCAGTATACATCGAGACTTTGTCCCAGCAACACCTTGCATCCATGGAGAGCTTTACATTTCCTCATCTATGGAAAAGGCACGCGGTGCTTATGTTGATCTCTGCCGGACACAGCAGCAGCAAGATCTCAGAACTGCTAAAAGTGACTGAACAGTTCGTCAGAACCGTCAGGAGGGAGTTGATTTCGTCTGACTACGATTATGAAGGTGTTGCCGAGAGGAAACATCATTCTCGACGATCGGACACCATCAGGGACGCCGAATTAGTCACCAAATTGCAAGCCATGGTTGACGAAGACCCCAGCCAGTCCATGAGGTCCATTGCCAGAGAGCTGCACGTGTCTGAGGGCACCGTAAGGAAGTGTGTGCAAGAGGATATCAGATACAGGGAGGTCCCGTTATACGAGCATTCGGTATACGAGAATCCGATGATACGAGATGTGTAAATTAGGGTATATTTTCAATATACGAGATCGAAAATCCAATGCTACGACATTCAAACTGGGGTGAGTAAAATTATCAAGTTCAAAATACTCGCCCTACCACTCCCAGTCTGGACAAAGGGGGATTTGGTTGACCCCAGTCAGGTCACTCCTAGCAAGCCGTGACCTGAAGGGTAATTAAGCATATGGCGCGGCCTGACATTTAGTGGTAATTAGCCAGGTGTGCGGCTCCAACCTTGGGACTGCAGTCAGTAACCTGAAGGGTAATTAAGCATATGGCGCGGCCTGATCCTTAGTGGTAATTAGCCAGGTGTGCGGCTCCAACCTTGGGACTGCAATCAATGACCTGAAGGGTAATTAAGCATATGGCGCGGCCTGATCCTTAGTGGTAATTAGCCAGGTGTGCGGCTCCAACCTTGGGACCGCAATCAATGACCTGAAGGGTAATTAAGCATATGGCGCGGCCTGATTCTTAGGGGTAATTAGCCAGGTGTGCTGCCCCAATCTTAGGACCTCTACACTACCCTCTTTTGTATCACGCGGCGTCCCCTACTTTACAACGTCTTTTTTGCTTGTTATGCATGTTTTATGTTTAATTAATGTGCAGTTATGTTATTTTGTGTGCTATTTTCTCTTTCAGAATGCTTTTTCTACAGAATAGTTAGTACAGTGTGGGTAATATAGACGCTGTGTGTTTGTTGTGTTTGCTATAGTTTATTTTAGCTTGAAAAACACTTTTTTTTTTTCTTTTTTTTAAATTGATGGTCCTGGAACCAAACCTATATTTTACCATTAGTTATGTGTTTCGTTATACGAGATTTCGCTTTACGAGTATGCCAGGTGGAACTTAACTGCTCGTATCTTCGGGACCTCCCTGTACAAGTCATACAAGATGCGTAAGGGTCAACTCCTCTCCGCAAAGATGCAGGAGAACCGCTTCAAGAAGAGCAAGAAGATGCTCAACAAACTGAAGCACCCTCTGGAGAAGGACATGTTCTGGTTCTTTTCAGACGAAAAGAACTTCTGCCAGGACCAGACCCACAACTCTCAGAACAACAGGTGGTTGGCTCTGTCCCAAGGATGTGCCAAGGGTCATGCAAACCAAGTGTCCTGCAACTGTCATGGTGTTTGGGGTAGTCTGCAGCAAGGGCCAAGTCATGCCCCCGTTTTTCTTTCCCCAGGGGCTCAGGGTGAACACCGAAGTGTACATCGACGTCCTGCAGACCCATGTGAAGCCGTGGATTGAGGAAGTAGCTGCTGGTAGACCCTACGTGTGGCAACAGGACTCAGCACCATGTCACACCTCTAGGAAATCTCAGAAATGGCTCTCCGACAATTTCTACGACTTCGCTGCCCCTGATGTGTGGCCCCCTAACTCACCTGACCTCAACCCTATGGACTATTTTGTGTAGGGCGCAGTTGAACGGGATACTAACGGCACCCCATGCAAGAGTAAGGCTGATCTGATCAGTCGGATCAAGGTCGTCTTTACCAATCTCTCCAAGGAGGTCGTGGAGAAGGCCTGCGCCAGGTTTCGAGGTCGTATCAAGGACGTCATTGACGCCAAGGGCGGATTCATTGAGTAAAGGGACACCAGAAGAGTACTGAACCAGAGTCAGTCTTCTTTTTTGAAATAAATGCATTTTCTACTGAATTATGACTTTTTTTGTGAGAGCCTAAAAAACAAAACAATTACCGTACGCACCCTAGAATGGAATTTTCACTTCGTAAAAAAAAATAGACTAAAATACTTTTTTACCCTCTACAAGCTGCCTCAAACAACATACATACATGGAACATAAAGAAACGTATCAGTAATCTTTAAGTCTCTGGGAATATCAAAATCAGTGAAGCTACAGAAGACAGGTGATTTTGATACCTCATCATCAATGTGGTGTTAGGAATACTATGAACTCCTAAAAAAACTATGAGCTGTTGATCCCTCCCTTTAACCCCTTGAGACCCATAACGTAATTTTCATTGTGATTTGGGTACCATGAGACGATTTTTAGTGAATAAATGCAATATTTTATAGATATGACCTGTTTAGTATTCTTGTTCACTAGTTAATTTGATATACTATTCAGTTACTTTTCTTAGTTTTATAGCTCTACAATGCGATTTTTTTTAACAAAGGAAAGATCTGGGTGTGAAGGGGTTAACTGAAGGAGTGAAACAAAATGTAGATAGAAACAGAGGTGAAAGATAGGAAACAGGTGATGAGAGAGAGAGCGAGCGAAGCGAGGGCGAGGAGAGAGAGAGAGAGAGAGAGAGAGAGAGAGAGAGAGAGAGAGAGAGAGAGAGAGAGAGAGAGAGGAGAGAGAGAAGAGAGAGAGAGAGAGAGAGAGAGAGAGAGAGAGAGAGAGAGAGAGAGGAGAGAGAGAGAGAGAGAGAGAGAGAGAGAGAGAGAGAGAGAGAGAAGGGGAGAGAGAGAGAGAGAGGAGAGAGAGAGAGAGAGAGAGAGAGAGAGAGAGAGAGAGAGAGAGAGAGAGAGAGAGAGAGAGAGAGAGAAGAGAGAGAGAGAGAGAGAGAGAGAGAGAGAAGAGAGAGAGAGAGAGAGAGAGAGGAGAGAGAGAGAGAGAGAGAGAGAGAGAGAGAGAGAGAGAGAGAGAGAGAGAGGAGAGAGAGAGAGAGAGAGAGAGAGAGAGAGAGAGAGAGAGAGAGAGAGAGAGAGAGAGAGAGAGAAGAGAGAAGAAGGAGAGAGAGAGAGGAGAAGAGAGAGAGAGAGAGAGAGGAGAGAGAGAAGAGAGAGAGAGAGAGGAGAAGAGATTTCATCATTATAAAACTCACCTGCACACCAAGAATCGTCAAGTTAATGAGGGAATCCATGTTTTGCAGCTTTGTAATTTTATTCTTACCCAGGAATATACTGTTCAAGTTTGTCAGGCCATCCAGATTTTCAATGACCTGTGGATGACACGTGTGTGATACAGGAGTTGTTAAAAGTACAACAATACAAAATATAGGGTATAGTAAGTACATACATCTGTCAACCTTGAAGATTATAACATATATCCCTACCAGTGTATAGACCCAGAGACCCAGAACGTAATTTCCATTGTAATTTGGGTGCCATTATACGATTTTTAGTGGCTATAAGCAGTGGCGTACCGAGGGGGGGGGGGGGGGCATGCGGCCATCCCCCCCCTTTGGCAAAGAATAAATTTTAATAAATTATATATCTATTATACATAATATATATATATATATATATATATATATATATATATATATATATATATATATATATATATATATATATATATATATATATATATATATATATATATATATATATATATATATATATATATATATATATATAGTTATATACTGTATATATATTGGCCCCCCCCTTTTCAATTTTCTGGGTACGCCACTGGCTATAAGCAATGTGTTATAGCTATGACCTGTTTAGTATCCTTGTCCACTAGTAAATTTGGTATATTTAGTTGCTTTTCGTAATTTTATGGCTCGACAACATACAATTTTTTATAGCAAAGGAAAGATCTGGGCGTGAAGGGGTTAACATTACTTATTTGCAAAAGTTTCCTCTTATTTTTTTTTTATCTTTTTTTTTCATGACAAAGGACTGGCCAAGAAACAATAAAAAGATGTAACAAAAACCCTGCAAACTCCTACCCTTATTTTGTTGTCTCCCAGCTCAAGGTGTTCCAAGGTCTTGAGATGGTTGAGATTCTCAATTCGGGAAATCTTGTTAGCACACAAGAATATCTTCTTTAGGTTGACCAAGCCTTCCAAGTTCTCTATTTTCCGTACTCGGTTGAAAGATATGTCCAGTGTTCTGCAAAGAGAAGTTTGAATCAAATTCCATCATAATCTAATTTCCTGCACAGAGGTGATGCACAAAGATTCATACAAGGTTGATCCACTAATGACAAGATGATGATGATGATGACATTATTACAGTACATCTATATAGGTTGATCCACTAATGACATGATGATGATGATGATGACATTATTACAGTACATCTATATAGGTTGATCCACTAATGACATGATGATGATGATGACATTAATACAGTCTATAATAATATAAGCGAAAGTGTGTGTGTGTGTGTGTGTGTGTGTGTGTGTGTGTGTGTGTGTGTGTGTGTGTGTGTGTGTGTGTGTGTGCGTGTGTGTGTGTGTGTGTGGTATAGGTTCCGCCCCCCGTGGCGGAATCCCATCATATACCACATTTTTGGAACCAGGTTGACCAGGGGAAGGTTTTAAGCCCACTTATGAGATGATCCGATCACTTTTCTTTTTTTTAGCAGCCTATTAGCGATAATTGTGAAAAAAAAGTGGGTTGCGAGAATTGAGGAAACCTTGCTGTAGGGTGATGGGTAATGGGTGAGTGAATGGGTGGGGTGATGGGTAATGGGTGTGGGGTGATGGGTGAGTGAATGGGTGGGGGGTGATGGGTGAGGGAATAGATGGGGGGTGATGGGTAATGGGTGTGTGGTGATGGGTAATGGGTGAGTGAATGGGTGGGGGGTGATGGGTAATGGGTGAGTAAATGGGTGGGGGGTGATGGGTAATGGGTGAGTGAATGGGTGGGGGGTGATGGGTAATGGGTGAGTGAATGGGTGGGGGGTGATGGGTAATGGGTGAGTGAATGGGTGGGGGGTGATGGGTAATGGGTGAGTGAATGGGTTGGGGGTGATGTGAATGGGTTGGCGTTAATACATACATTTCTACATCCATGATTTCAGGAAAGTTAGAAGGGGCTATCTGGAGAGTCTGTGTTTGGTGGGCCGGCCCACCAAACACAGGTGGTGGGCCAAAGGCCCACCAATAGCCCTCCGCAGGAGCTAGCCAAAAAGTCCGCCCGGAGGGCGGCTTTGCGGCTAGTACATCTATATAGGTTGATCCACTAATGACAAGATGATGATGATGACACTATAGTTTTTCCATTTTATCAAGTCACTTGTGGAAATTACCCATCAACCACCCTCTCAATTAGTAGTGGTAGTTTTGTCCCCCCCCTATTGTGAGGGAGGTATTGTTCACTCACCATAGGGGGAGAGTAGGAATGTATATGTATATAATTATAATGGTAATGGTTAGAAATTAAAATGACTAAAGTGACTTGATACATTGGAAAGACTATAATACAGTACATCTATTCATTAACCCTTCAAATCCTACACAGCGAGCTCCTCAACAAACATGAAGTTCAGATCTACAATTTCACAATGCTAGCTTAAAAAGACAGATCAAGATTATGATTTTCATTCCCAGACTCCTGAATCTGTGCTGTAAGGTCACAACCGACTACTTGAACCACACAGATAATGCTTAGCGAGGTCACCAATGTCACCGCTGTAGCCTTGGTGTGCAGACTTTGAGGTTCCTGCGATAGCCTAAAGTGCAAAAGCTGTGGGTTTACTGTAGGTATGCATTGATGCCTTTCTTGTTACACTACACATCACAAGTTAATCAATGACTATCCTGTTTATGTCCATGGCAATGAGTTTAGATCTGGCTATAAGTACTTTGATGATAGTGGCGATAGTTAGTGATGGTGATGACTGACACCACCACCATCATCATCAACATTTTTTTCACACATATAAAGGCATTCTTCACCACTACCACCATCACCACCATCTTTACCCCTTCCCCCCCTCACACCTCATAGTTTCATTCATCACCACCTGTCAATGCCCACCTATCCCTTATATCTCACCTAACTATGTCACGAGGTCACTACAAAGGTATTACTGTGGTTTATAAGTGGTGAGCTGACTAACCTAACCTAACCAAGGACCTAACTATGCCATGAGGTCACTACAAAGGCATCTACTGTGGTTTATAAGTGGTGAGCTGACTAACTTAACTTAACACTGTGGTTTATAAGTGGTGAGCTGACTAACTTAACTTATTAACTTAACTTAACTTAACTTAACCTAACCTAACCTAACCAAGGATTCTGTCTGAGCCCAAAAAGTGTTTAGGTGAGAGCGCCATACTTACTCTAAATTAACAAGTGAAGACAAGTTTTCAATAACTGTGATCTGGTTGTCATACAGCTCTAACTCCTTCAACATTGTGAGGGAGTGCAGGTTTTCGATCTTCTTGATGAGATTCCAGCGCAAACACAGCGTCTCCACAGCCCTCAAAGACTCAAGGTTTTCTATCTTAGCAATACGACGATGATTCAAGTCAACATCCTGGAAGCAATGAAACAATATAGGAATAGTAATAGATGCTCACAGCCCATGACTGATTGATTGATTTAACCCCTTGAGGCCCAGAACGTAATTTTCATTATAATTTGACTACCATTAGACAATTTAAATGAATAGAAGCAATATTTTATAGATATGACCTATTTAGTATCCTTGTCCACTAGCTAATTTGGAATATTAAGTTACTTTTCGTAATCTTATGGCTAACAAGACAATTTTATATATTACCAAAGGAAAGATCTGGGTGTAAAGGGGTTAATGCCAAAAAAGGGGGAAATGTGCCAGACATCAGAGGTCATATGGCACTATGGCAAAGCATAAAAAGGGGAGGGGTTAGAGAGAAAGAGTGAAATGGTGAGGGAAGGGGAAAGGAACGGGATGTTACAGCAGGATGGTTAGATCAGATGCAGGATGTGTATTTGTTGGAGGAAGGAGATTGAATCACAGCCCATGATGCAAACAGACATCTACATGGAGGACACACACCACCACGCCTTGAACCCCTTGAGGCCCAGAACGTAATTTTCATTGTAATTTGACTACCATTAGACAATTTTAATGAATATAAGCAATATTTTATAGATATGATTTGTCTAGTATCCTCATCCACTAGCTAATTTGGTATGTTAAGATAGTTTTCGTAATTTTATGGCTAACAACAGACGATTTTATATAGCAAAGGAAAGATCTGGGTGTGAAGGGGATAATGGGGACTCCCTTGAGACACTCACCACGGCATTGGGGTCCAGCACGACCAGGTCCTCACAGTCGTCCTCTTCAGGGTCAGCTGCACAAAATATTTCAATTAATACTCAGCCATACAGAGACCAAAGGAATCCAATAAAAAAAAATTGTCATATGAGACTGAATAATGTTACTGCTGTGGACTGTAACATCTAGTCTAACATCTAACATATCTAACACACAGAGCAAACTATCTAACTATCATCTAGTCTAACATCAAACACAAAGAATATAATATGTTCTTGTTCATTCACTTTACAATGGGGTGACCCCAGAATCACACTAGCAGAAATCACCACTATATAGTTTGGGTTTGCTATTGTGCAGTGATTTCCCCAATGGCTGTATGTGTGCCTTTCCGTTTCACAAATCACCAGAATAAATTTTGACCCCACACCTACATGTAGTAGCAATCCTTAAACAAGATGATAAAATACTTCTTTTTACCATCCTATAACTACCAAGTGCTTCTAACAGGTAACACACAAATAAATGCCTTTGTATTAAGTAGTGAAGAAAAGCATTTAAAATAATTGTAAATATATTGATGTTCAACCCATATTAAAGCGTACTAAACATAAAATTGTGTGCAATCTATAATTACTGTTCACCGAAGAGAGTAAAATTGCTAAGAGATGAGCTTTAACCATAAGGATTGATTCTGTAATTAGTTCTTGGTGGAGCACATCATTACTTCAAGGTGGAGCACATGACTGATCCCATGATTAGTTCAAGGTGGAGCAATGAATTGATACTGTAATTAGTAGTTCAATGCACCCCACCTTAGTGTGTGTCCACCTCTATATCTTTCTTATACAAATCTCTCTTTAAAAAATAAATAATAATAATAACTGTTCACCTCTTGACGACTCCTCGGGGTCAGACTCCACGGTGGGCTCATCATACTCCTCCGTCTGGTTGCTGGCTGACACATCCTTCGAGTCTTGAGACATCTTCCCTCCCTTGGTGGGTGTCTAGGGTCACCAATATGCCTGGCAGAAGTATTACATTTTAACCCCCTGAGGCCCAGAACGTAATTTCCATTGTAATTTGGGTACCATCAGATGCTTTTTAGTGAATATATGCAATATTTTATAGATATGACCTGTTTAGTATCCTTTTCGACTAACTAATTTGGCATATTCAGTTACTTTTTGTAATTATATGGCTCCACAACACACAATTTTTTATAGCAAAGGAAAGATTTGGGCGTGAAGGGGTTAAAGAGACTAACAGTAAGTTAATCATCAGAAACAAGAACCACTAACTGATAGAGCATGCTTCTGATACCAAAAACTTACTATCAATTAATGACAATTATATCTACGCATACTGATGGAACTCATATACCTCATGAAGAATACAGGGAAGTCCCGTTATACGAGAATTCGGTATACGAGAAATCAATGATACGAGCTGAGTAAATTAGGGTCTATTTTCAATATACGAGACCGAAAATCCAATGCTACGACATTCAAACTGGGGTGAGTAAAATTACCAAGTTCAAAATGCGCGCCCTACCACGTATGCATCTGGGCTGTATGATGATGTTGTGGTGGCCCCAAGCTTGGGGCAGCACACCTGGCTAATTACCCCTAAAGGTCAAGCCAACACCTGGCGTGGACCTGACTCGCTCCTGACCCAAATTCCTCCCACACCTCCGTTGCTGGGTTCCCGCCCTGGCTTCCTAGACCAGCTTCTGGCAGTTACCTACCTACCACCACAGTGAGAGGAACACAGGGAGAGAGGAGTGGTGTTCCTCTCACTGTAGTGGTTGGTAGGTAACTGCCTGAATACAGAACTCCTGGGCTGGACAAAGGGGGATTTTGGTTGACCCCAGTCAAGTCACCCCAAGCAAGGCGTGACCTGAAGGGTAATTAGCCAGGTGTGGGGCCTGACCTTTAGGGGTAATTAGCCAGGTGTGCAGCCCCAACCTTGGGACCTCTACAGTATATTTTAGCTTTAAAAACATGTCTTTGATGGGGTCCTGGAACCAAACCTATATTTTACCATTAGTTATGTATTTCGCTATACGAGATTTCACTTTACGAGTATGCCAGGTGGAACCTAACTGCTCGTATCTTCGGGACTTCCCCGTATTTAGGACAGAATCATTATATCACAGGATAATAATCTCTGGTTTATTACTACTACCTATTATGGGCAATGTCTTTCAATACATTTTAAGCGACAGTAACAAATATTAAATGTTTTTCTGAAAGCACTCATTCACTTCCAAGATATACTGACATAAGAACATAAGGAAGCTACAAGAGGCCGTGAGACCTACACATGGTAGTTCTTGTTACTTAACACTACCTACATCCACCTTTCATCCCCATCCATGAAATTGTCTAGCCTCATTTTAAAACTCCCTATTGACTCTGCACTAACTACCTGACATAAAGCAGAGTAGGAAGCAACCCACCCGTGCAGGACGCCGCTAGCGACCCACCACTAACGCTGTGACTCCTCCTGGGCCAGCCTCACCGTGTCCTTGGGGTGGTAGTACCTGCAACAGTATTGTGGTTTTTTTCTCTCTCAAAGACTATCAGTTTGCAACAGTAATGCTATAGGATAGACCCCCCACTTATATGACCAAGGAATAAGAATAATAACTCCAACATAATGCAAAAGTTTCAGAGCAAGTTAGTTATAACCGTCCTCAACTTCTAGATCTGATAATTTGCAGCATTTCTAACCCCTACAACACCCGGCGGAAATGAAAAATAACACAATGGGGATCTGGGGGGGGGGGGGCAAAGACCCCAGCAGCAAGGCTAGGTTAGACAGTCAATGCCCAGGCTAGGTTAGTTAACTAGCGGGGGCGTATGTCGGGGCTGCGCCCCCCCCCCCCAGTTATGTCAGGAGAGTATTGGTCAATAGGGAGTATTGCACTAAACTGCAGTTTTACCAACATAAATATTGCATCTTCTTTATATGCAGGTATTGTTGTCTGTAATGGTGATGTACCCATTGCTAAAAAATGAATATTGTAATAAATACCTATAGGGTTTCCTTACAAGTGAATACATCAATAGTAATGTATGCATGGAATTACAAACTGTACTGTACCCTGCTGGCAGCCTTGCACCACACCCAACCAGACATTACACGGCTGAATACAATATAAGAAAAAAATGATCATAAAATCTAATCTACGAACCCTGTAACAGAAATACGGAATATCAGACAGCAGGACAGCGGAAAGGACTGGCGGCCGCCACACAGACACACACAGACTTGAGGCGCGGCAAAGACCACAACTAAACACAGGGAGGGAGTCTCCTTATCTCCTTATCTCCTTATCTGCTCCGAGACATGTGCAAGACACGTAAAATTTTATCTGTAAGTTTCACTTAAATATTAATAACTATTCATATATACAATTCATATCGATTATCATCATACATCTAATCCGAGCTTTATGTATTTAGCCTGTATGATTCATAGGTAAATACAGTCTTGTGAGTCTGTAAATAAATCCATGCAATTATTACGGAGGCCAATAAACTCAGCTAGGCCCATGAACTCCAGGCAACGGTGTAGGCTATGCGGCACAACCACCTATGTGTATGGAAACAGTCACAGTGGTTGTTTATAAAGGTCTACAAACAAATAAGGTCACATAACGGGGATAGGTGATAATACCTGTGCTAGGGCGTGGGGGCGGGGAGAAGGGTGTGTACTGCCTTCGTGCACAGCCTCTTTCAGTACACTTGTGAGCGCAATCTTGAACTTGATGAAAGGGCGAGTCAAAATAACCTTCGTAGCGGCACTCCCTGTTTCTACTTAGCTGTCATACTTATTTCTTTATCAATCGCTCATATGACCTCTTATGAAAGCCTATTTTCCTAAGACGGTTCAATATGTGGAGAAAAAAAATGTTCCTGGTACCGTCAAAATAACACGTGAAGTCGCCAGTTCTACGTTTCTTTGTTATTTACAGACGTGTGGTGGCGTTAATACTTACATTTGTACATCCATGATTTCAGGAAAGTTAGAAGGGGCTATCTGGAGAGTCTGTGTCATTTTGTGTCTTCATCTGTGTCATATTAGGGCTATAAATGAACAAATGACAAAAATAAAACCGAGTGGCGACCTTGCTATACCTACTACAGTAAAGTCGCCAGCTAGTATTTTAACCCAACAGTTGAGTCGCCACTCTGGGGAATTTAGGGAAATTAGAGGTAAAGTAAAACAAGTCTCTATATATATTAGCTGCGGAAGATGCTTGGATATATAAAAATTCGTCTGCCAACGTGAAAACAAATTTTATTCAAGTTTGAAAGATCTGGCAAATTTTGTGTCCTGTCGCCCGAAAGGTAATCAGCTACGGTCTGTCATCGCGCGAAGAAAAACGTGAGAAGCAAAATGCGCAAGTTATATTTGCAGATACAAAGCATAAAACAACACTGAAACAGGGTAGATTATACAGTCATGATATAAACTACTGTGTAACATCTTCAGTGGCACATAAAAATCAGTAGCGATGCTATAATTCGTAATATTTGGCGCCTGGCGACATTACTGCAGGTGGCGACTTCACTGTTATCTACGGCTACTAGTACTGCACTAATGTCGCCAGGTGCCATATAGACGAATTTTAGTATCACTACCGACTTGTATGTGCCACTGAAGAGGTATGCACAATAGTTTATATTATGTACATGTCTTCAGTGACACATACAAGTCAGTAGTGATGGTTAAATTCGTAATATATGGCGCCTGGCGACATTAATTTGTGCAGTGACGACTATTGTGTTATTGACGGTAAACATCACCCAGTCCCCTCATATACTCTTCCCCTCATCCTTCCCTAAGCTCATGGCAACACAAGAGATATTGGACACTGGAGAGGAGGAGGAAGACATGGCAAACGCGGATGTCCCAGAAATGGTTGACGAGGATGCAGGGATGGGAAGTTTGGACACCTGTGTAACCCTGAGAGGCAAGAGCATGATGCCAGTCATCGGTATTAGTATGAGAATGGCAAGTGACATCATATTTCCTCATATAATCCATTAGTTCATTAAGTACTTCAGTCAAACAAAGTAATTATGTAGCTTTCTAAATTCTGTCACGTGCCGTCATACGCGTTTTTTGTTTCTCAACCTTGTCATTTTTACTTTCTTCTTAAGGGGAGAGTCCGCCGTGAATTTTAAATTGCATCTATGATCATGAATAATTTATATGTTGTGTATATTAGTACCCTTGTTATCACATGAAAATTTCAAGCTGATCAGATGAAAAGAAAAATTTGAAAAAATTAAGAAAACAATTTTTGTCAGTTTTTGATGAAATTTTTAATTGCATCTTCTCAGCCATTTTTGACCGATTTCCTTGTGACATGAGCACATGATCATTCATTGTTATTCTAACAATTTGTTCTGATAATTTTTTGAAAATTGTTTTCGATTTTATTTTTTAATTGTTCAAAAAAAAAAAAAAAAAAAAAATTTTAAGGATAATATTCCCATATATCAAAACTAAGACATTAAAACAAAACAAAAATCAGAACAGATTTTTCTACGATATTTGATATAATGTGTCCTAAAGTTTCGTGAAAATTGTGCCAAAAATAAAAGCAGAGATGAATTTTATGTTCATTTGATACTAGTTTTGAGAAAATCGCGTTTGAAGTTTTGCTAAAGTTTCTGCGCTCCAGTGAAGGTACTATGCTGTCAATGCTACTTGCATATGAATTTTATGGGATCAGTAATCACATATCAATGCATGCATAAAAGGATCTGCACCTTGTCCCCCCTTATAAAGGTATTAATTATCGCTCAAAGGCGAGGGTGTCAGGGCGCCACGCCCCTCATTGTTGCAAGGTTCCATCAAAATTCACCAGGTGCATAGCTTTCGGTTGGAATTCCTTTGTCTGTCTTCCTCTTCTTGTTTATTGTCTTCTTCGGTGTAATTCTTCTCTTTTCTCTCTTTTCTAGTCCTTTTTGGATGTATACATTTGTTCCAAAAAATTTGTGAACAGGTTGCACTTTTCATATCCAAAATTGTGTTCCAGAATTGTTACCTGGGTAACAAACTTCACTCTGAAGATTGCTGTAGTTGGTTTTTTTTTAAGGCTTAGTTTTGATATATGGGAAAATTATCCCAAAATTTTTTTTTTTTTTCTTTTTTCTACAAGTTTTGAAAGTTTAAATGCCCCTCGCTATGGGCATTTAAATTTATGCCCGGCTTAAAAAAATCCACCATTCGAAAGCCATAGGATAGGGTGTTGCCATATAACTCAAATTCGTATATTGAAATTTTTTTCTTCATATTTTCACGGCGGACTCTCCCCTTAACATCCCCAACCTAGTCTAGTGTCACCATTGAGTAAGAAATGGCTAGACGAAGTTGAGGATGATAACATGTGACAAAGAATTAACACATATTATCCAGAAATAACAATATTCAAATTAAAAATATCTTCCATTTACATAGTTTCAACATTTCAAGAGAATGAGCATATCAACTTTTTTTCTCTTCTTTTTCTTGTGACCTTTGACGCTTAGTATCGCTTCTAAGGTCCTCTTCAACTTAGTCTCCTTACCTTAGTTAACAGGCTACCGTAGATAACGCTATAGTCGCCAGTCACTTGCCACTGCACTAATGTCGCCAGGCACAATATATTACCAGTTTTAGCATCACTACAGCCTTGTATGTGCCACTGAAGAGACATACACAGTAGTTATTATGTACATCACACTACATGTCTTCAGTGGCACATGCAAGGCTGTAGTGATGCTAACATTCGTAGTATATTGTGCCTGGCGACATTAGTGCAGTGGCGAGTGACTGGCGACATAGTGTTATCTACGGTAGTCAACTCTTCCCTTGGTTATTTCACCTGAGAATACTAAAACATCTCTCTCCAGAGGCATATGTCCGTCCTGCGAAGGTGCATTGAGGCGATGCTGCACGGGGCAAGACACTTCGAGCTTCCAATAGACGACACTGCTGTATGGAAAGCATTAAATAAAGGCCTCAAACAAAGCCTTCGCAGAGCCAGGAAGACTCGCAAGGCTCACTGGGATCTGAACCAAAACTTTTTTATTTCCACCACTGTAAGTCTGCTCTCTCTCTCTCTCTCTCCTCTCTCTCTCTCTCTCTCTCTCTCGGGCATGTGGGTGTGGTAGTCAGTGAAGTGTGGAAGGTCGAATGGAAAAATGTGGAGAGAGAGAGAGAGAGAGAGAGAGACTGTCTGATGTTGCAATAATTTTGTTTTTCTATTAATGTGGAAAGCTTTAATTTCTTAGGATGACAAAGCATTGCATTGCATGGATTCAATAAAGTATGTAGTATAATATGACCAGCATTTTTCTCGTGGCACTATCTGTTTTCTAGATTAATGCATCCAACGAAGGAGGAGCAACGGTGAAAGATCTAGTTAGCAGTTTCCTACCACTCAAAATGAACATGAAAGCAATTGACATCTTGTACCTGGAAAACCCTGTGGGCCTCAGAGGTGAGTCCTTTAAGAGACAAAACTTGAAAAAATATACTGCAAATTATAAGGGTAAAATCACATTGGCATCATCTGTTTATGCAAATTACATGTCACGAGCTGCAGCATGATGACGTGTTATGAGGTTTCAGATTTGCACTCTGCTTATGTAACTAGTGTTCATACGGGCATACCTCTGCATGGATTATGTAAAAACTTGTCCTCCTAACTAATTAATTGTTTGTTAACAATGCACAGGAACAGATACCAGAATGATTTTTAAAACCAGAAAAAATGGCACCCAAAGCAGCAGAAAATTGGTCAAGGAAATGTTTGACAGGAAACCCGACACTGGCATGCTAAAACTTTCTACAAAGATAGAACAAAACTTGTGGCTGTTGTGGAAGAGGCTGGAGAGGGAGGTGAGTGATGGCCTGGATTTAAGATGTGGAGGACCTAAACAGAATTATAGATATTTTTTTTTATCAGTATGAGCTTCCCTGTGGATTAAAAAAAAAAAATTATGCAACTTTTCCGTCAGCATACACGGGAGGTGGCATCCGGTAAAGATACAAGAACAAGACTTAACATAAATAGGCAATCTTTTATTTACAATTGCACCCGTTTATTTATATTTTCTATAATTGATTTACATACTACAACTGCTTCCTGCAATCCTTAGGCTCACCACAAAGATAGAAATTATTCTAGATTTACCCTAGATAAGGGGTATCCCACCCTTCCCAGAGCTAGGGGTTCATTCCTGTTTTGAGAAATTTAATGAAGAATAGGGTTGTCAATCTTAGGCCATTGTTCCATATAGTTTATTCTCAGAGGTGGGCGAGAGCGATACTTAGTGCGATACTATCGCACCGCCAAAAAAGTATCGCAGTATCGCAAAGCATTCAAAAGTAGCGGAGTATAAGTATCGCAACTCAAGTATCGCTTAAATTTCCCGCGATACTTTAAAAATATATATTTTTTTTTGTTTTCTTTTTAAAAGAATTTTATATTCTTTTATATTATAAATAAAATTTGTCAGTTTAAAAATAAATATATTACAATGTTTTAATGTGCCTAACCTGTAGTTTAAGTAAAATAGATATTTTTTTGGCTAATATACAGTGTTTTCTTAGGTAGCAAAGTATCGCAAAGCAAAATTTTTGGTATCGCAGTATCGCTGCGATACTATCGCTTTAAGAAAAAAGTATCGGTAGCGGAGTATCGCAGTATCGCGAATCGTTTTAAGAAAATACGAAAGAGTAGCGGAGTATCGCGTATCGAACTAGCGGGAAAAAAGTATCGCAGTATCGTTATTGCACTACCAAAAAAAAGTATCGCGCCCACCTCTGTTTATTCTATATGGTCATTGTTCTATACAGCTGTCTTGTATGACACCCATCAATGGAAAATCATAACCACAAGAAAAAAATATCAATCATGTATAGTTTGTATACTCTTCAACAGAGACAACGAAAATCTCTCCATCCAGGAAAAGTCAAACTGCTTGGGTTGAGAAACTTTTCTTCTGCCCAGATTGAAGCACTAGTGAGAGGTAAGCTGCGTAACACCTTAAGTGACTTTAATAGCATGTTGAAAGACATATTGGTTAGTAAGGATATTAAGTCTCATGGGCAGTATTTTGTTACTTGCACTGACATGGTTAAAACATAAGAACAGACAGTGAACAGTGTACATACATTTGTATACCTAGTCTAGTCTAGTCTAGTCAGCAATGACTCCTTTTCCTTGGAACTCCCTCAAGGGGGTGGCTATAGCAAAAGAGACTCTATTTGCATCTGTCCATACTCCATATATCCTCACATCTTCCAATCACCTCAAGTAGTAGCGTCTTCCACAAACAGTAATGAGCTTCCTTATTATCTTATCTACTTAGCTATATTTGTATGGATCATATGTTTTTTATACACCATAAATATAATACATGAATATTATTTTCTGCTCCCCTAGTGGCAAAGCACCAGCCAGATGTGGTTCAGGCTGAAATAAATGCATACAACATGCAGTCTGAACTTCGCAGTGTATGTAAACTTTACAACATCCAAGTCATTGCAATTCACCCTTTTGGAAATCCTAATAACAAAGGGAGGTAAGAGCAAATCACTCAGTTTATATTCTGAAGTAGAGGAAATTATAAATTTTTCACCAATATTTTTTTTTTTTACACAAAGTTTTATCACCAAATTTTCTCAAGGTTCAGAAAATGTTATGTCATTATCACTTAGTTGTTCTTCACAGGCTAATTTTATATAATCATATGTTACCGTCTACCTGATGAATTTTTCCTCACCAGTTTTTTTTGTGTGTGTATGTGTGTGTGTTTTACATGATTATTTGTAAGCTCCTCTGTCCTGCCACTTCACGTCACGCAGGGAAGGCAGTGCAGTGCTGTGCCACCACCCCACGGTGAGGAAGGTGGCCACTGAGCTGAGAGTGCACCCCAAGATAGTGCTGCTGCGCTTCCTGCTCCAGCTGGGCATCCCCTTCATATATGATATTTGTGAATATAAACCCAGCACTCTCTTCAAGGTATTTATAAGTCATATTTCTTTCTTCATTGAATTATAATAGATTGATTTAATGTCAAAAAGGGGGAAATGTGCCAGACATCAGAGGTCATATGGCACTAAGGGAAAGCATAAAAAAAGGATTTAAAAAAAATAGCTGTTGAGATTCAATCGGATATATGATATAATTGGTGATGCTCTTAATGGGTCTGTTTCCCAAATTGTGATTGGATGATTGAAAAATGCACTTCAGTTGTGGTTGTTGAATTATTGTGTGTACGAAAAGTTTTCCAGTTGGTGCAATAGCGCTATTTAATTATCCTTTGCCCTTTACTAACATTTCTCTCCTTATATTAAAAACCCTAATGGTGTGCTGGGAAGCATGGTGGTAGTGACTTTCTCTTAAATTTTGAAGTTAATGATAAAGTTACTGACGAGTGAAATAGAAATAATCTTTTGCAGGAAATGTGGTCAACCAGACTGAATAGGAAGCACATGAAGATGCTGGCTGCTTTGGATGGCACCAATGATCAAGTTACAAAGAGAAAAATTAATAAATGGTATGTAGTAGTTATGAAAGACATTCTTCCCATACTTTTTCACTCTGCTTCATGGCACTTGTTACTTTCTAAGTTTATCTTTCACAAACTACCCAGGATTTCTATGAACAATACTCAGGCCACAACAAGCAGTGCACATCTGCAGTGCCGCAGAAGGCAACTGTATGCCATTGGGTAACTAACCAATGGGTAAATAATGTTAAAAAAAATAGTCTATGATGTATTGGATGAATTAAAAGTTCTTGATTAGACTGCCACTCGGAACGTGTTGTGATTGCTAATGTAGCCCAAGTATTGTAATCTTTTCTGCTGAAGTCGGGAAATACCAGACATATGTGATGGTCCACAAATATATAAGTTGACAAACTTTAATATTAAAAAAAAAAAATTATCAGCTGCACTAATGTGTATAAATGTGAGAAAATAAAGTGTTCCAATTTTTATCTGAACAAAGATATATAATCATCTATGCTGATGAATTTAAGATAGTAAATTCATTCTGCATTATATTTCTATCATGCTGTTCCTAGAATAAGAATGATGAATCAAAAGGCAAAATTTCCATCAACAGGTTACAGGAAGATCCCCTTTGGCCATTCTACATTCCACCACAAAAGAGAATGAGAAATTCCAAACTGGACTAAAGTGATAACAATTTTTGCATAGATGGATCAGGAACTACCACGTGTAGACTGTAGGTCTCACGGCCTCTTGTAGCTTCCTTATTTTCTTATGTTCTTATGTTCAAACAGGGTAGATTTTAAAACTTTTGGGTCATGGATGCAATATTCTAAGACAAATAATGTCATCTTTTTAGTTTTCCTATGATTTATCATAAAAAAATGTCTGGGGGTGAGAGGTGATATTCATCACAAATAAAAGGTTTCCTGACCCCTGAATTCCTGTCCTTCACTATGCCACATATGCCACAAAAGGTGGTTTAGGGGCGAGGTTGGTGTATTAAGTCTTTCATGAGTAGTCATCAGTTGACTAACCTTTCAGAAAATGTGCCTGCCACAAACCTCAAAACTTATCAACTCCTTCATGTCTCAGCAGCCATTTCTTCACAGTCTGCCGCTGTCCGCCATGGTACAAACCCATGCCGCTGGAACGAACAACTCTGTGGCATGGAACAATGATGCCAATAGGGTTGTTGCGCATTGCTGAGCCAACAGCCCTCACAGCTCCTGTAGGATGGGACAGAATGCACTACAGAACAGCACTACAAAATATTATTCTACAATCTATAAATCTACGTATTTTCAATTTAGATATATCATCCATAACTTGACAGTTCTTCCATATCCATTTACAGTAAAACCCCAGCTATCCAGCACACATGAGGAATTGTATCCTGGATAGCTGGATTTTCTGGCTGGTTGAGTGGTATTCTTATAAAGTATTTGCTTTTGGTAGTATCCAAAGTGGAATTAGAAAACTTTTATCTATTGCTAGAAATTTCAATGAAATATACAATAACTATTTATGAAGGTTACTTATGAAATACTAAACATACTATTGAATCAATACATTTTCTCTTTCAAACAAATTTGGCTGTTTGAGCTTTCTGGATAGTTGAATACCGGATAGCTGGGGCTTTAAAATATGCTACATTTATTAAAATATGTTATGCTTGTACGGAATAGAACAAATCTCACCTGGATTATTAAGTCTATTAGCAAGGGCACCATAGCTGATCACCTCCCCAGGACCCACGGTGTCAGCAAGGCTCTGCCAAACACCAGCACGGAAACCTACAAAGTGGAAGGGAGAAGTATTCCTAATGTATTGTTGTATTTGGTGGTGCACAGGAAAAGAAATTTATATAAAGTGGTGGATCTCATCATCTCTGTTTGAAGCTGATGCAGATGAGGCTCAGAGGGTTTGGTCATGTAAAAAGAAGGAAGGAAGTGTGTAAAGAGTGTTAGTGCGGAGTCAATAGGGAGCTTTAAAAGGAGGCTAAATAATTTCATGGATGGGGATGAAAGGTGGATGTAGGTAGTGTTAAGTAATAGGAACTACCACGTGTAGGTCTCACGGCCTCTTGTAGCTTCCTTATTTTCTTATGTTCTTATGTAAAAATGACAGAAGAAATTGAGGTAGCAGGACGTCAGGCATGAGGAAGACCCAAGAAATCCTGAAGAGACTGTGTGTAGGAAGACATGGAGAGACTGGACATTTCAGAAGACTCGGTAAAGGGTAGGAATTTCTCTGAACAGTCCTTAACCCTTTGAGGCCCAGAACGTAATTTCTATTGTAATTTGGGTACCATTAGACGATTTTTAGTGAATATAAACAATATATAATAGATATAACCTGTTTAGTACCCTTGTCCACTAACTAATTTGATACATTAAGTTATTTTTCGTAATTTTATGGCTAACAACAGACGATTTTTTATAGCAAATGAAAGATCTGGGCGTGAAGGGGTCACAACTATTCTATAAACCATTTTCGTTCCTAGTCTTCACCCTGCTTAATGTGGTGAGAGGCATGAGAATGATCCAAATGCTGATGTCATCCTTCACACTTACCAAGCTCAGGTTTTGTGAGGCAACAGATTTCAGGTCGTGGCACACTGCTCATCAAACTCGGATCTTTGAAATAAACTCGGAACCAGGAAAGGCAGTCTTTCAGCACCTTTGTCTGTGTTGCAGTATCATCGCCCACCAACTGGACTACTTCCCTGTAAAAATAGGGGAGATAATGATAAAAAAAAAAAAAAAGATAATGGAAGGAAGGTAAAAAAGAAAGCAAGTATGCACAGTAAACAGTCTAGGGTACACCGTATAACAAAAAATATTTTTCTCAACTTTGGCATGCCAATTTCCTATGTAAAATGGAATTCGAAGACGATTTTATCTCTTTCTATTTTTGCATTTGAGCAATTCTTACTATGCAAAATCGCACTTTTATATTGCACCCTTATCGAATAATGCTTAAATGAGTACGCAGTGTCCGGTGGTCCTGTGTAATTGCATCATGCATCAATATGAGTTCCAAATGACTAACGTGGTAAGCTCTTTCTGATCAGTTGGTTCATCAGGCATACATCACAGTGTCACAGCCTCTACGTTGGCCTAGAACGTGTCCATCTGTCCTTCTTAGACCTGAAGCAGGGCTGGTCTCCCGGGTGGGCCCGAGCCCGGATGAACCCATCTCTGGCCTGCTGCCCCACCACTGCTGCCGCAGCCTCTGTCACCTGCTTCACGACTCTTTCGGTGCTCCGAGTGTGGATAGAGAACTCCGGAACCTCGTACGGCTTGACCAGGATCTCCTGGATCTGATCCCCGGACAGGAACAGGTGAATGCCGGCTCGTGCCCTGGCCAGGCTGCAGCTGATCAGTGTCTGCAAGCTGGTGGCTGACAAGTTCAGCTTGGGTGTGATGTGAGGTCTTACACTGGTGTCCCCATACTCCTCGCCAGCCCTCAGCTTTTCAAAATCTGGGTCACGGCGAACCTGCGGTCGTCCTCACTCTGACTCGCCATCAGCGAGAGGAGGACACATTCTGAGTGTGCGAACCATGCTCCTGTCCGCACGTAGAAGGTCACAAGCTGTTTGGACCTTCTTGTGCTGCGACTCATACTCTGATGCTGCGTGAGGATGTGCTTGGGGCCGTCCTCTAGTCTGTGGTGAACCTTGATGTCGTAGTAGAGTTTGAAGTACACCTGCAGGCAGTACTTGACTAGGATTTCCAGGGTGTTCAGTTCTTTGCCAGTCAGTCCATGCTTTCTGGTCCACATGTACACGAGCGACTGGGCTGTGGTGAGCCATCTGGAATGGGACACCTTGCCACACTTGATCTCCTGCAGCTCGGACGGGAGAACCCCCGCTTCACAGCCTGGACCAGCTGGTAGAGACCTGCTGGTCAGTGGACATGTTGACCAGGATATACTCCGGTATCTCCGTGAGATCTTCACTGCCTGGCACTCCTCTGAACTCTGCGTTGTACTGCATCTCATTCACGCTGGACAGCACACTGCACACTGGACCCGTGAAGCCAGTGTCAGATGAAGTAGGCCCGTCGATGCTGGTGATAAGGTGGCGCAGGGGCAACTCGTTTGTGTGCAACACGCATATACTCCAGAAGAGCTTGAGTCCCAGCATCTTCTCCAAATGGGCGTGAGTACCACCCTTCCACCCCATGTTGGCCCTAGTTGAGTCACCTTGCAGTACGATCAGTGAGTCGGTGGAGTCGTATGTCACCAGCAGATCATAGAGAGCCTGAGCCACCTTGACCACCTTCACCTTGGCTTCTCAGGTGGCACCGGGTCCTCTGGTACAAAGTGCCAAAGGTACCTTCCAGATGGCTCCTCTATCACTGACACATGCTCCTCCCTCATCAACCTTGGGTGCAGTTTCCCATAGCTGTCGGGCACCATCGCCCTGGTCTTGTCCTTCCTCCCATCGTAACCCAATCCAACTATTTTGGTACCCTGGTTAGGGTATGCCGTATAACAAAAATTCTTTTTCTCAACTTTGGCATGCCAATTTCCTATGTAGAATGGAATTCTAAGACGATTTTATCTTATTCCATTTTTGCATTTGAGCAATTCTTACTATGCAAAATCGCACTTTAAGCTATGTTTTGCATATAAATATAAAAGTCCATTTTTGCATAGCAAGAAGTGCTCAAACCAAAAAGTTGAAGAGGACAAACCACCCTTAAAATTCAATTTTACATAAGAAAACACCCTGCCAAATTCGAAATAATCTATATTTCACTTTCCATTGGACCTACGGCGTACCCTAGACTAAACACTCATTTCATTTCATCTCAACATAAAAATAAATAAAAATAAGTCATTTTCCTTTCCTCTGTACGTATACTTCACATTAAATCAACATAGTAAATAGATAAATATGTATATTTTTTATCACAAATGAATATAATATGAATCATCCATAACTTAAAGAAGAAGCAAACCTTTCATTTGGAGAAAAATTTTCATCAGATATGTCTCCCTGCAGACTGACTGCGTGCAAGCCTTTGTCACACGCGGTGATTTGTATGTCGCCAATGGGAGAGGAAAGGGTCATTTCTACTACTTTGGAAACACATGAGGCTGGTGAAGGCTTCCTGGTGGCTGCAACTCTTCTGGACATCTATAAAAACAAAATGAAATGATAGTTTACTTAATCTCATAATTCAAATATGCACAGTTACATAGATATTACCGCAGATATGAATATTCAAAATGTGAGAGCTCTCTTACCTAGGCCTATAAAGTTTAATGTACATAATTTATAATATAACAAGCCACGGCAGGACATCTTCCTTGCATTTACGAATTTTACTGATTCCTCCTAGGTAGGGAAATAAACTGACGCCGTCATACCAGTAATACGCAAAGGCTACACCAGTTATTACAGTAAAATTGATGAAAATTAATTAGTCACAGAGAAAAAACATTGCTCGTCATCTTAAATGCAAAAACAAAAAATACAGTTTTACAGTGATTTGGGACAAGCGAAATATGTTGTACCATTTATTCTTCCGTTTCATCTACTACAAGTGGAACTATAGCCGAAAATAACCAAAATAACCACGTCGGCGAGTGTCCCAATGTCGGCTTGTGTTCCAATGTCGGCGAGAATTCCGATCGGCGACAGTTGCACAAACCGTAAATGCTTTCCTAGCCATGAACATGCTATAAAAAGTTATATTTCTCGTGTGTCCATTGGGTGACTCAGAAGCAAAAACACAGAAAAACTGTGTAGCAAATGTGAACCTTAATTAAATTGAAATTTAAATGCAGTACAATGTTACCTTCTGTTGATGATGTCACTTCTCGAGCTGACTTATTCACAGCACTGTTCACCCTCAGTTGACAACCCTTCAGTGCCCTGCTCCAACTTGTGGGAACACGTGAACCACTGACTGGCGGGCTTGTGGCTTCAACGTCAGTACAGTACAAGCCTAATGATATTTACAATGTAAGTACTACAAACTACGTCTTCATTGCGTACATTGTCACATATTTTTTCAATTTTTAGAGAAATGTACCTAAATATTTCATTGACTAGGTAGAGTTATTTGCCTAATCTTACGGTAGTAAAGTCAACAGCAACAACAGATAAGCTTGTTTACATACGCAGTAAAAAGAAGCATCATTTGAAAATCTGCCAAGTTGCCACCCCAAAGTGTCCACTGAAGAACACCCTCTTCAGTTTCTCTACATATACTGTATAGGTGT
>JACEEZ010007739.1:70000-77500 GCA_016584305.1 Chionoecetes opilio
ACTACTACTCTACTACTACTACTACTACTACTACTACTACTACTACTACTAACTATACTACTACTCTACACTACTCTACTACTATTTCTACTACTACTACTACTATACTACTACTACTATACTTACTACTAATTCTCTACTACTACTACTACTACTCACTACTTACTACTACTACTACTACTACTACTATTACTACTACTACTACTACTATTATAATAATTCTATACTACTACCTACTACTACTACTATACTACTACTATTACTACTATTACTACTCTAATAATAATATAAACAATAATATACTACTATACTACTTTACACTACTACTACTACTACTCTAATTTACTATTACTCACTACTACTACTACTACTACTACTACCTACTACTACTACTATAACTATACATAATAATATTACTACTATACTACTTACTACTACTACATACTACTACTACTATCTACTACTATTATACTACTATAATATACTATATACTAACTATACTACTACTATTCTACTATTACTACTACTACTACTACTAACTACTACTACTACTATACTACTAACTATATAATACAATATATATTACTACTACTACTAACTACTATACTACTACTTAAATACTAACATACTATACTACTATTACTACTACTACTACTACTATACTACTATTCTACTACTACTACTACTACTACTACTATTACTACTACTACTATTACTACTATTACTACTACTAATAATAATAATAACAATAATAATATTACTACTATTACTGCTTCTACCACTACTACTACTACTACTTCTACCACTTTTACTACTACTACTACTACTACTACTACTATACTACTATTTCTTCTTTACTGATGTTTTCTTTCGATCATTGGTGTATTCTTTTCTGGGGATTTTCTTCTTTATTATCTGCTCTTTCATTTTTTTTTTCTTCTTTCTTTTTTTCTTTCTTTTTCTTATTATTTGGGATCTTGTTTTTTCTTCTTCTTGTTAATACCTTTTTCTTCTTCTTCTCCTGATAATATACATAATCAGTATCGTTATTAATGTTCACTTCTTCTTTTTATCAATGTTATTACCATTATCATTATTATTGTTATTACGTATACCTACTATCACTAGTTTTTTTAATTATTATTATTATTATTACCATTATTATTGTTGTTATTATTCCTGCATGTGTTCGCGTGTCTGTTATGGGTATGATATTGGTATATTGGTCAACAGGTTCGCCTCACAACTGATAGGCCCGTGAGGTTCAAGAGGACATGGGTTCGAATCTCCGGCCGGTTGGAGGCAATTTGGGCTTTTCTACTCTTACACTGTTTATCTTCTCTTCATTAGTATACTCGTCCTTATTATCCTCTTGCCCTTGTCTTGAATACGGGATATATACGGGATGTAAGTCGAGGAGTTGCGACCTCGAAATCCTGGCAGGAATGGCAATCCTTTCCTCCTATAAGGGTGGACATGGAGTGTGTGTGTGTGTGTGTGTGTGTGTGTGTGTGTGTGTGTGTGTGTGTGTGTGTGTGTGTGTACCCTTGCCGTAAAAGACCAGAAGTGATCTGCACGTCACATCCAGAAAAAGTAAAGGGTGAGCAGGCGTTAGGTAAGAAATATAAATCATTATTTCATAATTATTGTTGTTTGTTATTATTATTTATATTATTATCATTATTATCATCATTATTATCATGATTATTATTATTGTCATTTTACTTAGTTATACCATTGATGTTGTTGTTATTGGTGTTGTAATTGTTAGTTGAGATAGTAAATAGTATATGCTTTCAAGTTACTTTCTACACAAACACCCCCAGGTGTGGGGTACACACAGACACCCAGGAAGGTGTGTCGTGAGTTGGAGCGCTACCATGGAAGACACCCATAGAAGGTGAAGTAGAACTAGTAGACTATATTATACACACACACACACACACACACACGTCACTCACACACACACACACACACACACACACACACACACACACACACACACACACACACACACACACACACACACACACACACACACACGCACACACACACACACACACACACACACACACACACACACACACACACACACACACACACACACACACACACACACAGTGGTACTCCGTAGTGTAGGGGTAGCACGCTCGGTTGACAACCGAGAAGTCTCGGGTTCGATCCCCGGGCGGAGCGGAAACAGTTGGGCTGTTTCTTTAAAACCCGAGCCCCTGTCCACCCAGCAGTGAATGGGTACCGGGTGTTAGCCGGAGGTTTGTGACCCGCCTCCTCCTCCCGGGGTGCTGGCTTCGGCCAACACTGTAAGCACTAAGGATGAATGATAAAAATGTTGATATGGAGACGGGGCCATACGACGGGGCCATGCTCAGGCCCTGTAAAATACAACTAGATGAATACAACTAGATTAATACACACACACACACACACACACACACACACACACACACACACACACACACACACACACACACACACACACACACACACACACACACACCAGGCCACGTCAAACCAAGGACCCCCAACGGAGCTGTTAAAGGGAACATGTTACTGTTTGTTTAAAGTATTACCAATCCATTTATGTGATGCAAGGAAAAAGTAGCGTGTGCCCCTCCTGCCACCTTAACACACACACACACACGCACACACACACACACACACACACACACACGTTCTCTCTCTTCACAGCAGCAGTACAGTAGCATCACTCCACGCATAACAAGGTTGCTATCATTATCCAGTACATGAAATCAACGCTAACTTGTATACTTGTAACGTGTAAAAAAAATTATATATGACCTAATAATTTTTGTTTTATCTATTTTATTGAAACAGTTATTAATCCCACAGATGGCTTAATAGGTAGATAAGTTAAGTCAGTAAATTACTAAATATTCAGGTAATAGTATCCTGCACGTGTGGTTATTATGAGTGTACGTACGAGCATACCATCACCCTCATGCATACACGATAGGATAGTCGGATTAATGTCACAGGCAGACTGAGGAGAACGTGCCCAAAGACTCCTCCACACACAAAAAATGCCTCGCCATGGCACACAACACCACCACCACCGCGACGCGCCCGATTATCAACATGTACAGTAAACAAGTCAGCGCCATATCTCCGCGCTCAGTAGCTTGGGCATTAACCCCTTGAGACCCAGAACGTAATTTCCATTGTAATTTGGGTACCATTAGACGCTTTTTAGTGACTCTAAGCAATATTTTAATAGATATGACCTGTTTAGTGTCCTTGTCGACTAACGAATTTGGTATATTCAGCTACTTTTCGTAATTTTATGGCTAACAACAGATGATTTTTATATAGCAAATGAAAGATATGGGCGTGAAGGGGTTAATTAATATATGAACACAAAACAAGGCAGAACTCGTAAGACTTTAGTTTCTCGCTGAAAAATGATGCAGAGAGATAGACAATAAAGAAAAACACTCTGAAATGCTTGATTCAGGGGAACGCCAAACTTTTACTCATACTACCTTTTAACCACGTGAAACACTTACAAATTCCCTTATCTAATACACGTGTACAATGAATACGCTATACTGTCACGTGTTCATGGATGGTGGTCCGAGAAGATACTTACTTGATACTTGATAGTTTATTCGGCTTGGTGTAATACAATAGTGTATAATAATCAATCATACAGTCATACAAGCCACGGTCCATTAAGCCGAAGCTCTTTTATGGACCTCATGCTATGATAATTTCGTTGTCTCGCATGGACTAAAGTGGACTATTGAAATATATTGACATACTTAATAATTTCAAGTAAGTTAAGTAATGATAACATTAACCGTAATGTTAGTACTGGGAGTAGAAATAATAATAATAATAGAAAAAAAAGAAGAGTAGAAGAGCGTCGATGAGAAGAGAGAGAGAGAGAGAGAGAGAGAGAGAGAGAGAGAGAGAGAGAGAGAGAGAGAGAGAGAGAGAGAGAGAGAGAGAGAGAGAGAGAGAGAGAGAGAGAGAGAGAGAGAGAGAAGCCTCGTGTCACGGAGGGAGAATCAGAGTACATAAAAAGATATGTGCAGGGCAGGTCAGGAAACCACATCACAAGGTCATAATGTGAGGCCGTGCGGGTCACTGCACCTCATGATGTAAACGATTTTTCGACGTGAAGAGGAATGAGAAGTACAGGGGGAAGGGAGATGTAGAAAGGCACACCGACAGACAGACACAAGATAAGTCACGCAGACGTACATTACATATCTGAAGAACAAAAAAAAGAGAGAGGTTACGAAAGAGTGACGGAAATGGGCGTGCGCGAAGGGCGGGAGAGCGCGGCAGAGTGAGGCGAGCGAGGAGGAAGGAAGGAAGGGAGCGTCTTTATAACACCAGCAGGGCAGAAGACGGACTGCCCCTTGTGTCACGCCGCTCGCCTAACACCCAAGCCTTATCCTGCCTGTACTACCTTATAGCCTTGCCTCGATTCCTGAGATACAAAACACTCGTCAGCCAGCCAGCTAGACGCAAGGTTTGTGTTCAGTGTTCTTCTGGCGGAATATTAGCTACCGTTCGAACACGCAAGAACTTTTGAATGCCATAAACTTTTAATTGTCTCAGCGCTGTGATGTAGTTGTTTTTATGGTGCGTCGAAGAGAAGTGAGTGTGTTGTATGTGTTGTGTTGTATGTGTTGTGTTGTGTGTGTGTGTGTGTGTGTGTGTGTGTGTGTTGTGTGTGTGTGTGTGTGTGTGTGTGTGTGTGTGTGTGTGTGTGTGTGTGTGTGTGTGTGTGTGTGTGTGTGCTCTATTACGGTTTATTCGTGATTGACTTTTAATTAACAGTATTCATACAGTGGAACCATTGCACAAGTAGCACTCCAAGAGCTCACAAGAACAGATAATGACATATGCACATGTATTGTGTGTGAGGGTCGAGGTGCTAGGTCTTCGAGGTGCACGGCGGGTGTGGTGGGGCGCTTGGTGAATAGTGGCATTGTGTATAACTGTATATACGTTCAAGAGGGTGTGAAGATGAGTTGAAGAGGTTTGAAGAGGTTGAGTTGAAGTGTGAAGGGTGCATATTTGCGCGTGTCGACGGGGTGCATATTCCCGTTTTCTGGAATAGTATGTGGCGTTTACTCTTGAACACGTCAGGTTAGGTTACGGTTAGGGTAGGTTAGATTTTCGCACACATGTATAGTAACTTTGTGTGGGAATCACAATGGGGGTATTTTCGAGAAAATCCTATGTTAGTTTCGGAGCTACAGCCAAGCGTCTTCACTGGGAAACCACATACTCGCATAGAGTTGGAGAATATGCCGACGGGGAGTGCGGTAGAGAGACTGGCGGGGTTTATAGCGGTATATGATAATGCACAACGAATATGGCTTTTCACTGCAAGTCGACTCCTCTGTTTGGGTTTAATTAATATGCAACAGACACGAATATTCCCTCACCCACTTTAGATTGCTGCAAAGGCACAACAGATAGGAGTAACTGTTAATTGTGGTGGCCCAAAGGATCTTCATTGTGCTGTGACCTTGAGCAACCACAACGTTTTTTTCAGATTTAAAAACTTCTCCAGCAGATCCGTTGGGCCTTAATTCACATTCCGGGAAGTTACTCCTGTGTGTGAGTCATGTGGCAGCCCTAAGTATAAGGAATTAAATATGAAATCGTGACGGAAAATATACCAATGGAATATGAAAGTATCGTAGGAAAAAGTACATTGATGTGCAATATGGTAAATCATCGTGATTGTACACATTATATCATACATTGATGCCGGTCAGCCTAAACCAGCGGTTCTTTACCTGGGGGGCGCATCACCTTAGTGGGGAGTGGGTAATTACCAAGGGGGACGTGAGCCAAGAGAGAAAAAGAAGAACTGTCAAGAATTTAACTTTAAGCTCGGTCTTCGCTTTAACATGAAGCTCGCGCACGAGGTGAGCGAAGAACTCGGCACAGAGAAGAAAGTATAGGTGGAAAACTCTACGGTGACGTCTTGCCAGATTTCACTAACTCCGTATCCTTTTATACGATATTATTTTTGTTATTATTATTACTATCATTATTGTTATTATTATAGGAGCTACGTGGACCACCCGCGCACAGTCAGCGGACCAACAGTTGAGAGTCGCTGATCTATACGAAATGCATTCACACGTTTATAATTCTTACTTTTCTTATTAAATCGCTTAGTTAGACAAACCAGCAGTTCTTGTTAGCTTCCTTCCAAACAATATGTAGTACTAGATTACACTGACAGTTTCTGAGAACCCAAAAGAAGTGAAAAAAGAGGAAGACGAACATAGACAAAACGTGTCATACCATTATCATCGCATACGACACACGGATGCAAATGTCACCTGGAGCTGCCTGTGTCATTCCGCATCACGCATTCCGTACTCCCTCTACCCTTGAACTCTGTGTTAACCCCTTCACGCCCAGATCTTTCCTTGGCTATAAAAAATCGTCTGTTGTCAGCCATAAAATTACGAAAACTAACTTAATATACCAAATTAGGTAGTGGACAAGGATACTAAACAGGTCATAGCTAGTAAAATATTGCTTATAGTCACTAAAATAGTCTAATGGTACCTAAATTACAATGGAAATTACGTTCTGGGCCTCAAAGGGTTAATCTGCTGAAAGTCTGCGAGCGCACAGATCAGCGGTGACGTGATGGCAGCTGAGGGTAGACCATCATAAGAACATAAGAACATAAGAAAATAAGGAAGCTACAAGAGGCCGCGAGGCCTACACGTGGTAGTTCCTGTCACCTAACACTACCTACATCCACCTTTCATCCCCATCCATGAACCTATCCAGCTCCCCTTTAAAGGTCCCCAATGACTCAGCACTAACTACCTGTCTAATGAGACCATTCCATTCATTCACCATCCTATTTGTGAACCAGTTTTTCCCTATTTCCTTTCTAAATCTGCGCTTTTCCAGCTTGAATCCGTTACTTCTTGTTCTACCCTGGTTAAAAGCCGTAAGAACTTTTCCTACCTCTCCTTTATTAAATCCCTTTATCCACTTAAAAACTTCTATCAGATCGCCCCTTACTCTGCGTCTCTCGAGTGAGTGTAATATTAATAACTTCAATCTCCTCTCATAACTAAAGTTACGCATCCCTTGTATCATTTTGGTCATCCTTCTCTGCACTTTTTCTAACAACACTATATCCATCCTGTAATATGGAGACCAAAACTGAACTGCATAGTCTAGGTGAGGCCTGACTAGAGCCAGATAAAGCTTTAGAATAACTTCCGCACTTCTACTTTTAACACTTCTGGTAATGAATCCTAATACTCTATTAGCTCTATTTCTGGCCTCAATACATTGTTTCCTAGGTCGGAGGTCTGGGCTCACCCTCACTCCAAGATCTTTTTCACCTTCTGATCTTTTCAGCGATACATTGCTTATGGTGTATCTATTACCAGGGTTTTTTCTACCAACATTCATAACGCTACATTTATCAATATTAAATTCCATCTGCCATCTGAC
>JACEEZ010007739.1:82500-187500 GCA_016584305.1 Chionoecetes opilio
GTGTGTGTGTGTGTGTGTGTGTGTGTGTGTGTGTGTGTGTGTGTGTGTGTGTGTGTGTGTGTGTGTGTGCGTGTGTATGTGTGTATTTACCTAGTTGTATTTACCTAGTTGTATTGTACAGGGCCTGAGCTACACCCGTATGGCCCCGTCTCCATAGCTACATTTTTATTAATTGCTCCCTTAGTGTGTGTGTGTGTGGTGTGTGTGTGTGTGTGTGTGTGTGTGTGTGTGTGTGTGTGGTGTGTGTGACTGTGTGTGTGTGTGTGTGTGTGTGTGTGTGTGGTGTGTGTGTGTGTGTGTGTGTGTGTGTGTGTGTGTGTGTGTGTGTGTTGTGTGTATTTACCTAGTTGTATTTACCTAGTTGTATTGTACAGGGCCTGAGCTACACCCGTATTGCTACGTCTCCATAGCTACATTTTTTATTAATTGCTCCCTTAGGTGGTGTGTGTGTGTGTGTGTGGTGTGTGTGTGTGTGTGTGTGTGTGTGTGTATATGTGTGTGTGTGTTGTGTGTGTGTGTGTGTGTGTGTGTGTGTGTGTGTGTGTGTGTGTGTGTGTGTGTGTGTGTGTGTGTGTGTGTGTGTGTGTGTGTGTGTGTGTGTGTGTGTGTGTGTGTGTGTGTGTGTGTGTGTGTGTGTGTGTGTGTGTGTGTGTGTGTGTGTGTGTGTGTGTGTGTGTGTGTGTGTGTGTGTGTGTGTGTGTGTGTGTGTGTGTGTGGACCAGGGACCTTCACAAGAGTAGTATAAAGTGTCAGTCCACCAACACCTTCCCCCTCCTCACACCCAGCCACGTGTCTGTTCTCTATGCACCTCCCCCTCCCCTCACACCCAGCCATCGTGGTCTGTGTCTAGCTTGATGCAACACTCCCCCCCCCTCCCCCCTCACACCAGCCATCGTGGTCTGTGTCTAGCTTGATGCAACACCTCCACCCCCTCTCCACCCCTCCCCTCACACCCAGCCATCGTGGTCTGTGTCTAGCTATGATGCAACACTCCCCCCCTCACCCCTCACACCCAGCCATCGTGGTCTGTGTCTGGCTCTGATGCAACACTCCCCCCCCTCCCCCCTCACACCCAGCCATCGTGGTCTGTGTCTAGCTATGATGCAACACTCCCCCCTCACCCCTCACACCCCAGCCATCGTGGTCTGTGTCTGGCTCTGATGCAACACTCCCCCCCCCTCCCCCCTCACACCCAGCCATCGTGGTCTGTGTCTGGCTCTGATGCAACACTCCCCCCCCCCTCACACCCAGCCATCGTGGTCTGTGTCTGGCTCTGATGCAACACTCCCCCCCCCACCTCACACCCAGCCATCGTGGTCTGTGTCTGGCTCTGATGCAACACTCCCCCCCCCACCTCACACCCAGCCATCGTGGTCTGTGTCTGGCTCTGATGCAACACTCCCCCCCCCCACCTCACACCCAGCCATCGTGGTCTGTGTCTGGCTCTGATGCAACACTCCCCCCCCCTCCCCCCTCACACCCAGCCATCGTGGTCTGTGTCTGGCTCTGATGCAACACTCCCTCCCCTCCCCCCTCACACCCAGCCATCGTGGTCTGTGTCTAGCTCTGATGCAACACCTTCCCTCCCCCTCCCCCCTCACACCCCAGCCATCGTGGTTTATGTTCTTGGCTCTGGATGCCACGACGTGCGGTCTTCACACACAAAATTACTGTTAAAAAGTACAATAGCGCTCCACAAAGGCTATTCACCCATTCCTTCCTTCCCTTTCTCCCTTTCATCTTCCTTTTAACCCTCCTTTTCCTCCGCCTCCTCATTGTTTTCCTGGCTATCTAGCTTATTCAATACCTATTTTCTTGCTGTTGTTGTTTTCTAAGACAGTCAAATCTAACGTGACTCCAACTGACGTCCTGATATTCTTGTATATTTTAGTGTATTTCGGTATATTTCGGTAAGGGTTTCGGTACATTTCGGTAAATTTCGATAGGCTATTTTTTTATATTAACCCCTTCACGCCCAGATCTTTCCTTGGCTATATAAAATCGTCTGTTGTTAGCCATAGAATTACGAAAAGTGACCGAATATACCAAATTAACTAGTGGACAAGGATACTAAACAGGTCATATCTATACAACATTGCTTATATTCACTTAAAAAACATCTAATGGTACCCAAAATACAATTGAAATTACGTTATGGGTCTCAAGGGGTTAAGAGACCCTTTTTAAACGAAATCTGGTTACTCTGAATTTTCTCTTATTGACTAAAATATCCTTGCACAAGACAAGATAGTGCCACATCCTCGCGGCACTGGTAAGAATGCCAGCGTGTGTACGTACGAGTGGCACTGGAGGCATGTCAGATTGGCCAGTCGGATTAATAAAGGAACGGCATTGATTGGGTATGATTAGTAGTAACGTCCTCTGTGTGTGTGTGTGTCTGTGTTTCCTGCCAGGTGTCGTCGTCTACAAAGCGCGTCCAACCTGCTGGTGATGAATCTGGCGACGGCGGACCTCATCATGATGTCTAAGGCGCCGATTTTCATAGTTAATTCCTTCGCCAAGAGGCCCTACACTGGTCGCATAGGTGAGTACATGACTCTCTCTCTCTCTCTCTCTCTCTCTCTCTCTCTCTCTCTCTCTCTCTCTCTCTCTCTCTCTCTCTCATTAGAACTATGAATAAGAGCTACAGAGCCGCGACTACACATGTAGTCCTGTTACTTACCTACTTACATCCATGACCTTTCACCCCATCATGAAACTATCAGCCTCTCCTCTCTCTCTCTCTCTTCTCTCTACTACTCTCCTCTCTCCTCTCTCTCTCACCTCTCTCTACTCTCCTCTCTCTCTCTCTCTCTCTCTCTCTCTCTCTCTCTCTCTCTCTCTCTCTCTCTCTCTCTCTCTCTCTCTCTCTCTCTCTCTCTCTCTCTTCTCTCTCTCTCTCTGTGTGTGTCAATAAACTTATTTGCCAATCATAAGTTAAGTTAGAACCTATATTACAAATCCGTGTGTTGACATGCCCTCTCTCTCACCCTTCCTGCCGTGCTCGCCTTTGCATGCTCCCTCTCCCTCTCCTAGCTTTTTCTCTTTGATTGTGCTCATTTTCGTAACTCCTATTTCACTTCCCTGGTTCCGGCTTCCCTTCCCGCCCTCCATCACACTGGCAGCGTTACGATAAAGACGCTTCTCGAACATTTTTTCACTTTATTCATATATATATATATAGCTTATGGAAATCTCAGAACCCGTTTCAGCTATCTTCCAAACCTCTTGCAAACAATGATTAACAGATAAAAGTTTGATAATCTTCCATCGACTGAAACAATAATCGTGCAGTGTGAGCGAATCCACTGGAAGTAAAATTTGCATAGTATAAAGATATGCTAACATCAATAGTGTACATTGTTTATAATTTGATTTTACATACATTGAAAAATATGAAGTGAACGCATCTCCAATGACAACAAAAAACATTAAAAAAGATCGAATTTACATTTTCTCATACCCGCCGAAGCTTCTGTAAAATCCGATCGTGGTTTCCGTTGGTGCCATGACCGTCAATCCGCGAAACCGTGGCCTTGATAACCGGGACTCTTCTGTGATCGATCAGCGCGCCCTCAGCTCGAGATAAGAGCCGTGCGTTATGGTGGCTCATTTGAGGACGAGAATGCAGCGAATCTAAAGTGGGTTAAGATTATATATATATTTTTATTTTTTTACTTAAAGAGAAGATAAAAAAAATAAGGTGAATGTGAATACAGGAAATGTCAAAATAAGAACCTCAAGTTTGAATGTAGAGATATACGGGGACGCATGTATTTTTTTTTACATTTTACTTTTACATCTCAAAGTACTGGCAAATGACACACACACAACACACACAAAGTAACGAAAAGCCTGCTAGCTACCGATCCCATTATAAATAATAATAGTAATAATAATAATAATAATAATAATAATTTTATTCTCACCCGAAGGCATACAAGAAAAACAACAACATAATATATAGACGAGGGAATGATCTTAAGTACTAAAGCAAATAATTTATAATAGCTATATACCTCTATAATAATAATAATAATAATAATAATAATTTTAATATCACCCGGAGGCATATAAAGAAGACAGTAAGGGATGTATGGTGGAGAGGACGGCTTTAAAGAATCCTATTGTGTATCTCCCATATTTCTCAACAAATTCCCATCAAGCTGTCGTGTGACAGGTGGGTTGCCTCACCGGTCGCCACTATTGATCGGTTTGTGGAACTGTCGCCGATGGGAATTCTCGCCGAAACACCAACCTAGAACTCTCGCCGACGTGGAAATATTAACCTAACCTGGACATTGGCACCTAACTTAACCTAACTGATCAAGCTAATGATAGTATTTCATTCCTGAATGCAGAAACACGGGTAAAACTTGATTAAATGTATATATTGGGTCCTGTAATATCAAGAATTGGAACACTCGACGACGGCGGCGAGAATTCCTATCGACGACAGTTCCAGGTACCTATTGATCTAAAGACGTCATAGATTCTGGTTTCCCTCCCACTCATCCAAATTTCCTTCTCTCGCCACAACTGCCTCCTTAACTTAAATCACGTCATCTCTTTCTGTATATTTCCACCGGTCTTCTTCCTTCTGATATCCATTCGTAATACTTTCCAGGATATATCTTCTCGTCCCCCTGTGTCCAAACCAGTAGACTCTTTCAACAACTTCCAAAATACCATCTTCGATATTCTCTCTCATAACTTTGTCTCTTCCCTCTTTCTAGTCTCCATTCGTAATATTTTCCAGGATATCTATTCTCGTCCATTCTTAACCTGGGTCCAAACCAGTATTCTTTCAACAACTTTCAAAATACCAACTACTTCGATATCCTCTCTCATAACCTCTTCTCTTCTTTCCTTCTATATAGTTTCCATTCGTAATATTTTCCAGGGTATCTTAATTTCTCGTCTACTCTTAACTTGTGTTCAGACCAGTACGCTTTCAACAACTTCCAAAATGTGTCTAAACCAGCGAAGTTGTACCCTTTCAATAGCCTTCAAAATACGTATACTACTTCGATATCCTCATTTACGACCTCGTCTATATATAGTCAGACCGCGTTATAGTTATCCTCTTCACCAATCTTCCATCTCGCATGTGACATAAACACAGGTCTTTCTCTCACTGTGTTATTAATTTTTCTTCCCTACTTACTACTTTTCAACGTAGCGAGGCGAATACTCATGTCGTATCGCATTGTGCTCCCCCCAGGGTGTGAGGTGTACGGTTTCCTGTCCCTGGTGGCTGGCCTGGCTGCCATCTGGTTCCTCACCGCCATCAGCCTGGACAGGTATCGTGTGGTGCGCCTCTCCATCACTTCCAGCATGTCCTCTAAGTCACAGGTGAGTCTCCAGGAGGGCGCCACCATGAAGGTATTAAGGGAATACCACCATACTACCTCCATGGGCGCCACTGAGCCTCACAAACCCGCGAGCCTCATTTGTATCTCTCTCGTGAAGCTTCCATGTATATACGCGTCGAGGCCTGTCTTGTTTTTCCAGATGTTAACCCTTCATCTTATTTAGTTTTACCTATCTTGAGCTGAAGCTTTTATTTCTAGTATATCTTCGTTGAAAGTGTGTGTGTGTGTGTGTGTGTGTGTGTGTGTGTGTGTGTGTGTGTGTGTGTGTGTGTGTGTGTGTGTGTGTGTGTGTGTGTGTTTTGTGTGTGTGTGTGTGTGTCATTCACCCATGGTATTGTCCACGCGAGTCAGACTCGCGATCGCCAGTTTCACCCTCCTGGTGCGAGCTTCGAGCTCATTATTACCGATCTTTGGGTAATGCTGGAACCTCACACACCACACACACCCATCCCCTTGCTCAAGGGGGCCAGTAACCGCCCGAATTTGTCAGTGAAATATCCCCGGGAGCAGCGAGGATTCGAACCAGCTAACCACAGAATGGCAGGCCAGCGCGCTATCCACTTGACCGTCGGGCGGTGTGTGTGTGTGTGTGTATATAGTTCCTCTCCACCCCGGCAGACGCGCATGGTGGTGATGGTGGTGTGGATCGCGGCGGGCGTGATGGCCACCATTCCACTGCTCGGATGGAACCGCTACGTCCCTGAGGTGAGTTTTTATAAGATCTCTCTCTCTCTCTCTCTCTCTCTCTCTCTCTCTCTCTCTCTCTCTCTCTCTCTCTCTCTCTCTCTCTGGAAACACAATGGACAAATGAAGACTAGTAAATAAGTTAAAAGAAAAAAAAGGGTTATAAAGAGAAAAAATATATATTTACCTTTAAGGCATTGGTGAGGGAAGCCTTGCGAGGCACGGCGCGACCTCCGCGCTGCGAGGCAAAGGTCACCCACAACGACACAATATAACAAAAAACTACAATCACCGACACAAGTATAACCCAACAACCAATAAACGGTTCTACTGCAGTTTGATACAATACAAGGCACGTAATGTTAACCGTCCTCAACTTGTAGATCTGGCCATTTACTGAATTTCTAAACCCTACACCTACAGCAGCCGTCGGAAATTATTAATAACATAATGGGGGTCAGGGGGGCTCAGCCCCCCAGTTAGGTTAGCCATGTAACCAATATCCAGGTTAGGTTAGTGAACTAGCAGGGGTGGAGGGTCTGCGGCGGTGCAGCCCCCCCAATTAGGTCAGGTTATGTAACCAATTTTTTTTTTTTTTTTTACATTTCGGCTCTTGTAGGCTGTGACCTCCAGGAATGTGATGGTAGGCCCTCGCCCGTGGTGGCACAGCAGGATTTTTATAGTGACGCCTGTGACTAGAGGCTGATGCCGCCCCCCTGTGTCCTCCGATGCACTCGCCGTCGAAGGTAGAGTTAATGGGCGGCATGTGGGTGTTCTTAGGGCCACTCGACGGTTGCTGAAAGATTTTCGCACCTAGCGGGATTCGAACATGGTACACTGAGCTTGCCACTTCCAGACGCTAACCACTCGGCGTAATATAATGTATTGTATTTAACTGCAGTTTTGTCCACCAAACAGTAACACAACAGTTACTATAGTAGCGGCATCTTCAGCAAAAGTTAGCAACAGTCCAACCATCCAATCACAACACAACCACCACTGTCGCCGTAACACAATGTCTGCCTTCTGGGCGCCTTATGTCACAATGATTCCTCGCAGGGAGATTCACATACGTAGACCAAACCGAATCCGTCCGTGGATGAACCTAGCAGTGGTAATAATCCATTGGGTTACAGTGGTTTTCATTAAGTCACAAGTCGACAGGGAAGCGAGGCAACCAACTCCATCCAACACCAAACACCAACTAAGATACCTTACCTCTACACACACACACACACACACACACATACATTTAAAGGTAAAACTGCAGTTTAGTACAATATATATAATATATATATATATATATATATATATATATATATATATATATATATATATATATATATATATATATACTCCCTATTGACCAATACTCTCCTGGCATAACTGGGGGGGGGGGGAGACTGCCCCCCCCCCAGACCCTCCCGCTAGTTAACTGACCAAGCCTGGGGATTGATTACGTAACCTACACTCGGTGGGGGGTATTTGCACCCCAGACCCCATTGTGATATTTTTCATTTCCGACGGGTGTTGTAGGGGTTAGAAATGCTGCAAATTGTCAGATCTACAAGTTGAGGACGGTTATAACTACGTGCCTTGTAATGCATTAAACTGCAGTAGAACTCATTTAAATACTAGTTTGGGTAATTAGAGCGGTACCCTTGCGTGGGGGGTTGCAGGTTTGTCACACTACATCGCGCCTCGTGCCTCTGTCCCCAGGGCGTGTTGTCGGGCTGCACGGTGGATTACCTGTCCGAGCGGTGGCTGGACCGTTCCTTCGTGCTGCTGCTGCTGCTCGTGGCCTGGACCGCCCCCATGGCCGCCGTCATCTTCTCCTACATGTACATAGTGTTCAGGGTGAGGTCGACTCGAGGAGCCCCTTGTTGACATTGCTATGTTAGGATAGACCAGCGGTCGGCAACCTGCGGCTCCGGAGCCGCATACCGCTCTTTCAAGAGACCTGTGCGGCTCCTGCCACCTACTTAAAAATGTCCAAATTATCGTTAAAAAAAAAAAAAAAAAATACTGGCATAGATAGCCGTAGTACAATAGTATATGTGACCTAGGTCCTAGGTCTCTAGGAAAATATTGGGATAAATTCCTGTACTCATCAACATGCACTTGTTCGTAATTTCCATTCATAATTTACACTGCAGCTCCATCAGCACTGCTTTTCTGCCAAGTTTGAAGAAACTGGCTCTTCTCGAATTCTGGGTTGCCGACCTCTGGGATAGACGGATAAATGTGTGTGAATGAATCAGATAGAGAGAAAGAGAATATGATAACAGTAAGAGACTTGCAATGTTAGGATGGACGGATAAATGTGTGCACATGTGAATGAATAAGAGAGTGATAAAGAGCATGCGATAATAGTAATAGTGATAGTTGCAATGTATACATTTCAAAGGCCTCCTAAAACTTAATTTGGCGGTCAAAAGGATTATTGGGATCTTTTGTTCTACTTTTATATACCATCATTGGCGTTAATTATTCAGGTATACGTTAATAATATTCACTAAGTCTTATTCATTTCCTGTCTGAACTTTGCGGTCTTTTTTCACAACTCAAATACCAAACTTCAATAGCTTCCACGATCTTATTACTTTATTTCAACTTCATATTCTGAACTTTTATTTATCTTTTCCTATGATTTTCCATCTCATCTCATCCTTATACAGGTTCTATGGACAGCTCTCCTCGAGCCTTCACATTGAGTCTAAAAGAAATTCGATTAAATACAAGTAAGCAACAAGAGAGAAGCATCCTAGAAATATATCTTTTCCGTCTGAATAGTATGTAGGGTACTGAGGATCTTTTATACAACTCTCCCTTATTGATCCCAATGGGCATTCGGTACATCTCGAGGACTTCTCTTCTTTTTCTTCTCGCGTCTCTCTTTCGATATTTTGATGTCCATGAATATTTTTTCGTCGAGTCAGCGTATGAGAGTGTCTTGAGCACTCATAATGTGATACTTGTATTTACTGATCCCTTCAAGAGTACTCAATACCAAGAGAATATGGCTTTATCTTCTCCATAATCCCCTGTTACCATCCTTTCGATCTACAGTCAAGTTCGTTGTGTGTAGGCGGCGTAGCTACTTGTGTGTCTAGTCTGGCTTGGTCAATGCTTTTGGTACCTTTTTCTTTATTCCTTGTTTTATCTATACCATCAATTATTATGGCATGTTTCGTATACTCTTTGTCTTCATGCACTATTCCTGGTGTTCTTCCCGTTGTCGATCACTGCCCTCCCTCCCTGCAGGTCAGGCGAAGCAGGGAAGATCTGCAACAATTCAATCACCATCACGCCATCTCATACCCACAGAGGAAGGTCAGTTTATGGTGATGCTTTTAACCCCTTGAGACCCAGAGCGTAATTTCCATTGTAATTTGGGTGTCATTAGACGATTGTTAGTGAATATAAGCAATGTTTTATAGATATGACCTGAGAAAATAGTACCCTTGTCGACTAACTAATTTGGTATATTCAGTTACTTTTCGTAATTTTATGGCTAACAATATACAATTTTTTATGGCAAAGGAAAGATCTGGGCGTGATGCTTTTAATGCACCTTCTCTCCTTATTGCACCTTCTCCTCTCTCTCTCTCTCTCTCTCTCTCTCTCTCTCTCTCTCTCTCTCTCTCTCTCTCTCTCTCTCTCTCTCTCTTGCTCGCTCGCTCGCTCCTCGCTCGCTCGCTCTCCTCTCTCTCTCTCTCTCTCTCTCTCTCTCTCTCTCTCTCTCTCTCTCTCTCTCTCTCTCTCTCTCTCTCTTCTCTTTCTCTCTCCTCTCTCTCTCTCTCTCTCTCTCTCTTCTCTCTCTCTCTCTCTCTCTCTCTCTCTCTTTTCTCTCTCTCTCTCTCTCTCTCTCTCTCTCTCTCTTTCTTACGTTATACATGATATTAATACATACCGTTGATCATCATCGATCCTGATTGACGTAACACCAGCTGCCAACGTCTCCCAAACATTTTTTTTACCATGACCCTAAACGCATTCTTTCTTGGTTTAATTGGCTCGACCCACAGATCTTCTTTTTTTCCCCTTTCTTTAGTTTTCATGTACTGAATTCCTACTACTTAATTTCCTAATTAATTATAGCATTTTCAGTTTCAATTATGTGTACAATTAATTAGTTGTCAATGCTTAGATATCAGGGATTAGTAGCTACCTAGTTTCTCACCCCCCCCCCCCCCTTCGTGGCACTGGCAGGGAGTATAGGAGGTATTTCAAGGGTAATTTTGAGACTCAGTAAATTCTACAGACGTATACTTGGAAATTTGTAAGAACCTTGAATTTTTTTTTTTATATATATACTGAAAAAGTTACAAGAGCATCAAATTGATCACGTATTAATTAATTCAGTTTTTAGCTAATTTTGAAGATCAGGATACTCTTGCTTAATGAGTTTCCATTTATAAGAGCCTTTTGGCCCATCTTTTAATTCACATGTGTCTGAAATGAGTTGCGGATCGCCCGGCAATTTTTTTTTATTCTATTACTTCTACTTACTTATTCTATTACTTCTATATTATATTTACAAGGACTACCATGTGTAGGTCTCGCGGCCTCTTGTAGCTTCCTTATTTTCTTATGTTCTTATGTTCTTATGTTATTTCTGTATTTCTGTATCTTTTGTATACTTGCTCCCTCTCTTTGTAATTTCCTCCCCTTTTTCTCAATAAACTTGTAAACTTGTAAACTTGTAAACTTGAGTTGCAGGTAGGCCTATACGCTCTCCAAAGAGGCTCATCTGTAGCCAATAGTCGATTACCACTTTCTAGAGACTTGTATGCCATGTTTCTCATAAGAACATAAGAAAATAACGAAGCTACAAGAGGCCACGAGACCTCCACGTGGTAGTTCCTGTTACCCCCACGTCTACCTACATCCACCTTTCATCCCCATCCATGAATTTATCCAGCCTCCTTTTAAAGCTGCTTAATTTCTTAATGAATTATAGCATTTTCAGTTTCAATGATGTGTAGTTTATTTGTATACTTGCCCCCCCCCTCCCCTCTTTATAATCCCCACGACCCCATTTTCTCAATAAACTTGTCAACTTGTCAACTTTTCTGGAGACGTGTGTGCCATGTCAGGAACTACCACGTGTAGGTCTCGCGGCCTCTTGTAGCTTCCTTATTTTCTTATGTTTCTTATGTTTCTCCTTCAGACAGGGACGCGCGTGGCAATGCTGGTGGGGCTGTGGGCGATCTCGTGGACGCCCTATGCCCTCATCGTGCTGGCGTCCGTGACCTTGAGCAACTCGGTCCTCACGCCGCTTCTCGCCACCATGCCCTCCGTCTTCTGCAAAGCCTCCGCCTGCCTCAACCCCTACGTCTACGGCTTGTCACTTCCAGCTTTTAAGTAAGTAGGACGTTGAGTAAGTTTAAGCAACCTACCTACTACTTAACTCTACTTTTATGTTTACATCAAAAGGCTGGCAACGAAACCTCAGCTACGTCAACAGTTTGAACTTATCGTGTGGCGAACCGAGGAGTTTTCATAGATTTCACATGGTAAATACACCATTTTGGGAAATTTCTTGCACTTAATTTGATTATTTTTCTTTTTCCTATTATTTTCGACATTTGAACCTACAGCGCCTGCAGGCTTTCTTCACTACAGGGCTTCTATATTTTGGTTGGCCCTGTAACCACTATCAGTTTAGGGCTGTGATGGTTGACCTTCGCACGTGGTGGCACAGGCAGCATTTTTTATAATGACGCCTGTGATGGTGGTTTGAGACTCATGCCGTCCCCCTTCCTGGTGCTCTCCGGTGCACCGTCGATAGTGGCCTTTATTAGTGACATAGGAAATCCTCGGATAGTGGATACTCGACGATGGATGAAGGACTTTGCACCGGGCTGAATTCGAACTTGGGAGTCGGGACACTGAACATCACCACTTGCAGGTGCTAACAAGGCCATCGTCTTCCCACATTACTGGATCGAGGAACGCAGAAACGTTTACATCAGCTGATATGAAAGCTGATTAGTGCCTTAGAAAGCAAGAGGGGAAGTGTATAGATATATTAATATTTTTATTTTCACAGTCCATAAAGATAAGGGATCTTTTCCTCTTTATATCAGCAGTTTTCTTATGAAACAAAATTAAAGGATATGCAGTACTTAATTGATTTCTTTGTCAGCCTCGTTTAGTCTACTGAATCCCTTGAAGTGTTATATACCAGCAAGAGGCGAAGTGAAAGGAATCTTACAAATCGAGAAGGACTAATCAGCTTGCATGGCTGACGAAGCTTGCATAGTTTGATGAAGACGTTGAGGAAGACATAGCCTAATTTGACCCCTAGGTACCTAATCATTGGGTGGTCGTGTGTTGTGTAGTTAATTCTGTTTACCCTTGTTGTGCGATACAGCGGTATATTGAAAAGTTTGGAAGTGAAACACTCAGTTTTGCAGAAATTTTCAGTAAATTTGGCACCAGCGCACTCATTGGAGTCATGAGATTTGGCACCGCAGCAACAGCTGACAGGTTACCCACAATGGCGGCGCGTCGTACGTCCTCGCCTGTTTACATTTCGTTGCGGAAATTGAGGCCCAGTCCACGAAAATAACAGAAGGAACACGCAAGCAAGGTAGAGAAATCCAACATTATGCACGTATATGGTAAGTCATTTGTCACAAGATGCCGGAGTCAAAAGACTCCACCACGGTGTCATTTTGCCCTGCGTGCCTGCTGGCTCACCCACTTGACCATTGGCCCATGGCTTCCACACTCCACAGTAGGTGGTGGGTAAAGTGCTAATAATTTCTAAGCGATTGCGGCAGAGTTTGATGCCCGTAAGTGTGTTTATTGGTGGATAGGAAAGAATATATTTTAACGACGATCGTGGGCGTCCGCCGGGTGTGGGTGGGGTGAGGGGCAAACATGTCATTTTCGTCTAATATTTAGAACATGACTGTGTGGATTCAAGGGTTTGTCGCCTTGCTGCTGTGTCTATAGGTCACAACGAGTAGGGAAGTAACAATGAAATGTTATCCAAATATTATTTTTTTCACGCCCTTGATTAGGTTAGTTTCAGGGTAAGGTTAGGTTAGTTTAATGGTTAGATTTGGTTCTTTTTGATGCGTTTTACAAATAGAGAGTGTTTTTTCCAGTCAAAATGTCTAAAAAGTGTATTTTTAGAAATGTGTCAGTACAGCTTTTTTCCAGTCAAAATGTCTAAAAAGTGTATTTCTAGAAATGTGTCAGTACAGCTTTTTTCCAGTCAAAATGTCTAAAAAGTGTATTTTTAGAAATTTGTCAGTACTTGCGAATTGAAAAAAAATCTTTTTTGAGGTTTGCACAGAAAAAAAATATCTCCATTAGGAAAAGCATCACATATTAAGCGAGAAAAAAATCGAATTTGTCTGAAAATTTTGCAACAGCCATACAGTAAATGTTTACCGTTTAGATGTTGGAACTATAATAATTAGTACCCTGAGGGTCGAATATGTCTTGTCTACCCGACCACACCTGCCCCGAGGCTAGGCGTTAGGCTCAGGTTAGGTTTTAGTTGGGTTTTGGTTAAGTTTGGAAAGGTTAATTACGCAGTGAAATTAACGAGAAATCGTGCATGGCGTCGCCCGGCCGCGAAATTTGTTCCCAAATGAGTTTGCACTGATGGGCGGCCCTCTACGCATGGCTGTAGCTCCAAAACTAACCACAGTATTTTCTTGAAAATTCCCTCAATGTGATTCCCATACAAAGTTAACATGATGTTTGTCAATCTGAACCTAACCGTAACCGAAAGTTTACAAACCTGTTTGGGAAAAAAAGTTGCCGCCCCCGGCCCCTCCCCGCTGATCGCCAGGCAGGCCAGCCATGGCGGCGCACCTCACCGCCTCACACACTATGTAAATAGGCACAATTGTACTGGTTTCCAGTGAAAGTAAGTCTTTTATTTTTGGCTTCCGGAAGTTTATTATAATATTTCCACTATATAGTGAAGAAGAAATAATAGGCCTCCATAAGGTAGAAGCCAAGATCTAGCAGGGTTGGTAAAACGAATCTTCACCGTTTTGACACAATGATGCCTAAGAATTTTGAAGCACCAAGGTTGAGAGTTCAGTGTATGGCAAGTCTGCTCCACCACAACCTCCATATTATGGATTTTTTGGCATTTTTTGAGGCTCAATGTGTGTTCCCTGTTGTATGTCGTTCATTGCATTCCTTGGAAATATTGATTCAATCGATATGTAGATATGTGGTTCTTTAGACAGGTGTTGGGTTATATCAGGTTAACCTTGGCTAGGATGAATTGTACCAAGTAAGGCATGGATGGCAAGGCAAACATCAAAATGGTTCTGAGTAGCAACATCAAATGCGTCATGGTGTTTGCCACAAGTTACAAGACACTAGTCTTTTAAAGAGATACCTATACTCCTAAAAACAATTATAGTTAGGATGAAAGACACAAATAATTTTCATTAAAACTGAGAACTGTAGTTAAGCATGGTTACTGAGTTGTTGATCATTTAAGTTACTGATATGTGTAAAATTGATACTCAAAAGTTTTGTTGGGCCAGTCTGTTAATGTTGGGATACTATTTTACTTCTTTACCATAATGCTCAAGAGAATTGAGGGTTGTATATCTTTGTTGCATGATAAATTCTAAAAAAAAGTTTTATTGATTTAAGGCAAGAAACTACCTCGTGTAGGTCTCACGGCCTCTTGTAGCTTCCTTATTTTCTTATGATTTGATTTCTGTCGCAAATCACAAATTTTGGAGATATTACATGCAGTGGCGTACCGATGGGGGGGGGGGCATGCGTCCATGGCCCCCCCCAAAAAAAAAAATATATATATATATAATGCAAAAAAAAAATTATAAATATAAAAAATCAAATTAAAATAATCAAAAAACTTCAAAAAATTAAAATATAATAAATAAATAAAATAAAAATATATATATTTAAAAAATTAAAATATAAATATATATATATATATAATATAAAAAAAAATCAAAATATATAATATATATATATATATATATATATATATATATATATATATATATATATATATATATAATATATATATATATATATATATATATATATATATATATATATATATATATATATATATATATATATATATATATATATATATATATATTGGCCCACCCACCCTTTTCAATTTTCTGGGTACGCCACTGATTACATGTTTTTACTGTGCAAATCAACTGGCTAAATTTTTCTTTACAATTTTCTTCCCTAGTCCATGTGTGTTCCTGCTTATGTTTTTTAAGTATGTGCATTGTGCATGCGTCCCTATTGAATTGTAGGAGTGTTAGAGTCAAAGCAATAACTATTATGAAATGTATCCAATTAGATTCTGTTTTCAGCAGGAAGAAAGAAAGAAGTTGGCGAGTGTGCCCGTCCAGCACCATGTGTGCTTGCTGCAAGTGCTCATACACTTAGGCTTGGGTGTCCTAACAATGAATCTTTTATTATGGATAGAGGGGAAAATTCATTCAAACTGCATATTTGCATTTTAAGTGGCTGCTTTTTCTCTGATGTTACAGTAAGGAGTTTAAGAAACTCCTGTCAGAGTTGGGGAGATACCGCGGCAGCCCAGACACCATGAAGGAGAATGGCCAGCCCCTGCCCGCCTACCTCCCTGCTCACTGTGACCACATGTAAGTTGCCTTCACTGTATACACATAGGGTGTTCAGCCTACCTTGCATGTGCAAAGAAAGTCCTCTCATCGTAAGAACATGGATGAACTCCCTCAACTTTCAACCACTTCCTACCTCTTGTTGTAAAGTTTGCTTTTGCTACTCTTACTAGATCCATTGTATCCTCTCAGGCAACGGGATTTGTCAGTACATTACAGGGACTATTTTTCATGATCTGTTTCTTTCATGTTGCAGTTCCACGAATTCTTGTATGAAGTCTAATGAATAAATAGTTTCAGATATGAACCTCACAGGGCAGAGCATGGAGCAGGATGCATGTCCTCCCCCTACATCCTGCCCTCCCTGTCCCCGACAGCCTTGCAGAGGTTCATGCTGCCCAATGGAGATATTGTTTTAGGCACAAGTTATAAGGAGGCAGAACAAAAGTTGGAAAAAAAGCAGAAGACGTTGAGAGTGAACACCCGTGCCGCCCCTTCCCGCCACGCCCACAGAGCCACGCCCAGCCTGAGGCCTCTCACCTCGCAGGTCTAACAGTAAGTGTAGACGTGACTTCTTCTAAACTCAAGGGTAATCATCTATTGTGCTAAGAATTTATTTTTCCTTTTGTTCAAAAACATTATTCATCATTGTCTCTTTATCCTTACTTTTCAATTTCTTTTATCCTTCAGTATTTCATTTGAGTGCAGGATACCATTAAAGGAGTATATATTAATCCCGTCTTGCATAGCATGGGTTTCATTAGTATTCATTCCATGACCAAACCGTAAGAACCTTTTGCAGCCACTGTGCCTGCCCATAACATTTCATTTCATAGGCAGTTTTCTTCCTTTAGAACAGTGGTTCTTCACCTTTTCATCGGTCCACACCCCCTCCAGACTCCCAACTGCAGTAAACCCTCACTATAACGAACCAATTGGGGGGAAGGGGGTGACGTTATATTCGAGGGATCTGAACTTTTCGCATATAACAAACTTTGTTCATTATATGAGGTGAAAGTTCGCTATTTCCGACCATTTAGTGTATTATGAACTTTGTTTGTTACATTAGATGAAAGTTTGTATACTTATGTACATGCAGCCATCACAAATACTACACACATACAGGGAAATTAAAACAATATACGCAGTGAAGCACGGGAGGCAGGCAATGTTGTGAGGCACGGAAGGACGTGAGAGGAGGTGTTTACACTCTGGCCAACAAAGCCAGACTGATCGGCGCACAGCCGTGCATCGCCTGGTCCACTTTGTTTTCACTGCCACCGTCCGACCTGCGCGTACAAGTTCGGCCGGCACACCACCGAACCAAACCCCGCATTTACCGGATTTACGCATTTATTCGGTAAATCCCCGCATATATCTGACTAGCAGAAAAGGTTAGTTAAAGCCAAAATTTGTTATATCGAAGTCCGTAAAAGCAAGGGTTTACTGTAGCTATTTCTCACACACCCTACTCCTAGTAGGGGGTTGGTAAAGGAGTGTTTAAAAATACCCTGAGAGCCCTGAATCGATCTCATATACTGTGTATTATACGTATATATATATATATATTAGGGTGTCCCAAAATGCAAAAGTTTTGAAATGTTGCACGCTCGTGTGTTATTCCGGTTTTCTCATAGTAAAACAGTATTGCATTGAAATTTTGGGCGAATTGAGTAACATTTAGGGGTCCCGACAAAGTGAACATTTAGGTGAAGTGACTCGAATTTCAGGATTTTTCTAAATTTCCACTTTTTTTTCTCCCTCAGGTTATCAACATGGCAACAAGAGCCGCTAGTAATCTTTGGCTGATCGACAAGGCTCCAATCGATGAAATCACCAGAGCCCGGCTACCATCGAAGGAGCAGGTCCTCCTCCGCTACTACCACCACCACCTGGAGATGGGGAAAACGGCGAGCGGGAGCAGGAAGGCGGTGGTGGAGGAGGTTCTCCCCTTCTGGTCGCGCGCCGGGATTCCGACAACTACAGTAATACACGCCGGCACGAAGCTGTCAAAGCTGGTAAAGGCGTACAATGACCTCAAGAAGAACAAGAACAAAGACAGGCCGAAACATCGTATGGGTGAGGAGATTTTCAAAGGAGACCTCCAAGAAATCTTCGACCTCGCACACTCCTCCTCTCTCCAACGGGCAGACGTGAAGGACGAGGACAAGGAGTTCCTACGGAGTCAGAGAGAAGACAGAGGGGAATCATCCATGGCTGGAATTGACCTCGTGACAGCGAAGAAGGTGGAGAAGCAGGTCGAGCGCGGAACTCGGCTCAAGCGGCTCCGGGAACGTGAAGACAGCGACATTGCCAGGCTGACTGAAAGGGCGGAAATCCCAAGCCAAAGCAGTAGCAGCAGCAGCAGTCCTGTGTCGACGACATCATCACCGGCTCGTGGATCCCGAAACCAGAGGAAAAAACTCAAACAGTCGCCATCGATCTCCGTGAAGGATCTTAACCTCATTTCAACTTGGGATCGAGAGAAGTTATCGGTGCGGCAAGCAACGTCAACGTTCGCAGCTACCGCTCAAGTTCTTGGAATGGACATTGGGAGTATGGCGGTCTCGAAGAGCACGGTCCATCGAGCACGAATTGCGGGGAGAGAGCAAGCCGCCGAGAAGATCGTGGAACTGCGGAACCAGGAGATACCTGAGAGGTTGGTCCTGCATTGGGACGGAAAACTCCTCCCGTCCCTCTCTGGCGATACGGAGGACCGCATCGCCATCCTCCTCACAGGGGAAGATGACGCCGAGTTCCTTCTTGGGGTCCCAGCAAGCTCGGATTCGACTGGCAGAAACGTGGCTGCAGTGGTCTTGAAGGAGGTGGACGAAGCGGGCGTCAGGGACAAGATCATCGCCTTCTGTTTCGACACCACGGCTTCGAACACTGGCATGCTGCAAGGTGCTTGCATTCGGATTGAGCAAGAACTCGGACGAAGCTTGCTTTGGTTGGCCTGCCGCCATCATGTCTACGAGGTGATCCTCAAGGATGTCTTCGAAGCCAACCTCGGCTCTTCCTCTGGTCCTGACATTGGAATCTTCAAACGACTCCGTGATTGATGGTCCTTCGTGGATTCCTCGTAGAGAGAGACGGTGGAAACATCGGAAGACCTCGTAGAGTTCTTCGCCACCAATGACACTGCCAGCAAGCTGAAGGACGACGCATTGGCCTTCCTGAAGGAGGCTCTGATGTCGAAGAACCATCCCAGGGAGGACTATGAAGAACTTCTCCGTCTCTCCTACCTGTTCCTCGGTGGTGAAGGTCCAGCCAAACCATTCCGCCGTCCTGGAGCTCTCCATCAAGCCCGGTGGATGGCCAAGGCCATCTACTGCCTCAAGCTTCAGATGCTGAAATCCCAGCTGTCGCTGACTGGTCGAGAGAAGGCCGGAGTGGAACGAGTGGCCCTCTTCGTTGCTCTGGTGTACTGCAAGCAATGGCATGAGGCACCGATCTCTGTGAAAGCTCCGTTGAACCACGTGCTCTTCCTCGAGATCCTCAAGACATACCCTGACCAAACCGTTGCCAAGGCAGCAGAACAAGCCCTGCGACGCCACCTGTGGTACGTTTCCGAGGAAAACGCGGGACTGGCCTTCTTTGACTCAAGGATTGATGTGGAGGAGAAGAAGCAGATGGTCAAGGCATTGGACAAGCCCGCCTCAAAGAAGGAACTCAAGCGATTGGAGGGAAAAAAGATGACGATGTCTTCCTCCCTCTCGTCCTTCGTCACTTCGAAGACACGGTCCTTCTTTCAGAAACTCGACGCGGACGAGGGCTTCCTGGCAAAGGACCCGGCATTGTGGGAGGAGGACGACCGATTCAAGGACGCTCGGAAACGGGCACTTGGCCTCCGAGTGGTCAACGATGCCGCAGAGCGGGGCATCGCCCTAGTCCAGCGCTACCTGGGGTCCACAAAGTCGGCCGCACAGGAGAAGTATCTCCTCCAGTTAGTCCACCACCATCGGAAACTTGTGGGGCGGGAAAAGAAGGAGGACCTTCAAAAGAAAGCTTTCTGAATGGAAACAATGAAAACTGTCTGTTTTGGTTTCCTTATAAGTTTCTTTCTAAAAATGTGGGATGTTTTGAGTTTTTTCTTTGTTTTTGAAGGTTATTAGAAAATTGTTCAGTTTGTCGCGACCCCTAAATATTCTCCGAATTTCATCTAATTTCACAGGAACTCTTCTTATGCATGTGTGAACAGAAGTAAAACACGAGCAAGTGAAAAAAACATGTTTCATTTTTTCCCTCTATGATCTTGGGACACCCTAATATATATATATATATATAATATATATATATATATATATATATATATATATATATATATATATATATATATATACAGTCAAACCTTGATATAACGGACTAAAGGGGGGGGGAGTGGTCCGTTAAAGCCGATTATCCGTTATAGCGAGGGTATTTTCCCAAGGCTGGAAAAATATATGAAAAAAACGGAAAAATTATGAAATAAATGAGAAATAATCACAAACACAACCAGACTGTGTAGCTATATTGGGAGGTAGAGTGACTGGCACTACATGCTGAATTTGGTCCGCTCCTACACGTGAAATAAATGAGAAATAATCACAAACACAACCAAACCGTGTAGCTAGTCAAGCTCAAGCTCTAGTGAAAGGTAAACAAATTACTACGAGCCAGATTCAGCCGTGGCTTCCAAAGGTATTGCTTATTATCATGACTAATGCTCATTATTATATATATTATATGGTTGTGAAGTGCAGTTTTATACACGTGTCACTATTTAGGTCAGTGTAGCACTGCGTGTCACCTTAGATAAGGGTGATTTAGGGTGTTGAGGTGACAGGGAGACGTAGCAGCGGCCACGCCATAACACTAATAGTAACTATTTTAAACAATACACACCTTCTATCACTAAATCACTAGCAACACAGGCTCCTACCTTATAATATTATATCTTAATATGTGATACATCAAAACTCAAGTATTCCAAAGTAAAATGAGAAAATATTTCAATTATGTTGAGTTGACAATTCGAGCGGCGATATGCAGTCTAATATGCAACAAAAAAACAAAAAAAATGTCACGCAAATGGAGTCCGTTATATCCGAAGTCCGTTACATCGAGGTCCGTTATATCGAGGATTGACTATATATATATATATATATATATATATATATATATATATATATATATATATATATACAGTCAATCCTCAATAATACAATAATACAAATATATATATATATATATATATATATATATATACACAAACCTCGTTTTACCGGACTAATAGGAGGGAGCACTGGTCCGGGAACCGCAAAAGTCCGGGAATCGCAACAGTCCAGGAATTATCCTCTTAAAAAAATAAAAAAAAGTCCGATGCCATTACCCACCCCCGGACGTTTATCCTACTTTAGTATTTACTGTCCGGCAACCGCCAATATCAACTACCCGCCGCGGAATTTTACGTCTGCTGAGCATGCTGCCACCTGGCGGGAGGCAGCGGAAAGTGTTCAATAGTCTCAAGAGACGTTCCTGCACCAGGGGCAATGCGGGTCAGGGGACTAACGGAGGCGGTGCAGGTGAACTGTGAGTGTCGTGTGTCCAAATGTAAACAATACGACCGCTGAGCATGCTGCCACCTGGCGGGAGGCAGCAGAAAGTGTTCAATAGTCTCAAGAGACGTTCCTGCACCAGGGGCAGTGGGGGTCAGGGGACTAACGGAGGCTGTGCAGGTGAACCGTGAGTGTCGTGTGTCCAAATGTAAACAATACGACCGCTGAGGATGCTGCCACCTGGCGGGAGGCAGCAGAAAGTGTTCAATAGTCTCAGAGATGTTCCTGCACCTAGGGCAGAGGGAGTCGGGGGACTGACGGAGGCCGTGCAGGTGAACCGTGAGTGTCGTGTGCCCAAATGTAAACAATACGACTGCTGAGCATGCCGCCACCTGGCGGGAGGCGCGGACACTGACCTGAGGGGTGACAGGAGACGCTCGAACCGCCGGACAATTTTGTCAATTTACGACCAGCACCAGGCATTTCAACGTAAAAAATATTGGCTTGGACTCTGACATTCCCGGACCTCGGATTTTGTCCGGCAAATCCGATATCCGGGAAATCGAGGTTTGTGTGCAAAAACTTAGTTTTCCCGGACTAATAGGTGGGAGCACTAGTCCGGGAATCGCAACAGTCCAGGAATTATCCTCTAAACAGAAGAAAAAAAAAAGAAAAAAAAAAACTGATGCCATTACCCACCCCCGGACGCTTATCCTACTCTAGTATTTACTGTCCGGCAACCGCCAATATCAACTACCCCGCCGCGGACTTTTACGCCCACTGAGCATGCTGCCACCTGGCGGGAGGCAGCAGAAAGTGTTCAATAGTCTCAAGAGACATTCCTGCACCAGGGGCAGTGGGGGTCAGGGGACTAACGGAGGCCGTGCAGGTGAACCGTGAGTGTCGTGTGCCCAAATGTAAACAATACGACCGCTGAGCAAGTGAGCATGCTGCCACCTGGCGGGAGGCAGCAGAAAGTATTCAATAGTCTCAAGAGACGTTCCTGCACCAGGGGCAGTGGGGGTCAGGGGACTAACGGAGGCCGTGCAGGTGAACTGTGAGTGTCGTGTGCCCAAATGTAAACAATACGACCGCTGAGCATGCTGCCACCTGGCGGGAGGCAGCAGAAAGTGTTCAATAGTCTCAAGAGACATTCCTGCACCAGGGGCAGTGGGGGTCAGGGGACTAACGGAGGCCGTACAGGTGAACCGTGAGTGTCGTGTGTCCAAATGTAAGCAATACGACCGCTGAGGATGCTGGCATCTGGCGGGAGGCAGCAGAAAGTGTTCAATAGTCTCAGAGATGTTCCTGTACCAGGGGCAGTGGGAGTCAGGGGACTGACGGAGGCCGCGCAGGTGAACCGTGAGTGTCGTGTGCCCAAATGTAAACAATGCTACCGCTGAGCATGCTGCCACCTGGCGGGAGGCGCGGACACTGACCAGGGATGACAGGAGACGCTCGCACCGCCGGACAACTTTGTCAATTTACGAACAGGACCAGGCATTTCAACGTAAAAAAAAAAATTAAAAAAAATTGTCTGGGACTCTGACATATCCCCGGACCTTGAATTTTGTCCGGCAAATCCGATATCCGGGAAATTGAGGTTTGTGTGTATACCACTTCGTAGCTCGAAACTTCCTGAGTCAACTTTTTATGGTTTATATGCCAATAAAAGCGGATTTTGATGAGGATTCCAACGCTACCATTATAATTTTCATATGGCCAGTATGGCCAGCTCGGGACACGTTTTAAAGGGACGACAATCCGCGCTCACAGGCTGCCTGCTGAGTGGAAACTGAGACACAAACCCTTATCATTTCACATCCACTCACACGAGAGTTGACAATTAGTTTATTTTATAGGTCTAGCTTGGATCTTTGACGCAGAAAAATTCGCGATTCTGATAAATACTTTATTTTTGGGGACTTTTTAACTGTTTTTTGACGCAATTCGCGTCAAAAGCTCAGATTGTAAATGGGCCCGTTTTAACGCGATCGCGTCACCGTGCATGAAAGGGTTTAGGGTGGCCAATTTTTATATATCATATATATATATATATATATATATATATATATATATATATATAATATATATATATATATATATATAATATATATATTATAATTTTTTTTTTTTTTTTTTTTTTTTTTTTTATCGCACACCCTCTCATTTGATGAGGCTTGGCGTATGAAATTTTCAGTAAAAATTTTAGTGCAATCCAGTAACAGGAATTGCTCTCCCACAAAGGTTCTTTTTCCCAACGATAAATAATTATAATTCGTAGGGTCAATGCGTACTCAGCACTGCAAGGGTAAATAACACATTGTATACAAATCCAAAGTTGATCATCTACATACACTACTACGTATTTCAATCATTTGCTATTGTTTAGTATTTATGACACATGCTACACTTCCAAACAGTACAATTTCCAACAAATGTGCCCTATTACCGCCCAGTGCATAAACTTTCCGGTCAACTCATCCCAAAATTAACTCGTACCGCCTGATCAAAGAACACTCGCCGCGTGTCAGGTGCGTTCGGTTACTGAACACTAATCCGTCATACCCTCACCCCGACCACTACAAAGCCACATGTTGTCACCAAGCTGAAGGCTCTCCATCAGAAACACAACCAAGTCTCCAAGCACAAGAAGCGACAATCAACCACACAGACTGGTTTGGAGGCTGACTTCACACGCAGCATGAGTCAACTTCTTCACATTGCACATGCTGACTGGGAACGTCGAACAGAAGACCAACAGTTTCTCATTGACCAGCGTGGCCCTCGAGAGATGTCAATGACGACGGAAGACATGGCCTATAGACATGCTGCTGCCAACTACCAAAAGCGCAAGCAGGCGGAGGAGCGTCGTCGTCAGCTACATAAAGCAGAGTCTACTTCAACGGCTGCTCCTGTAGTTCTCTCTTCCGATGACTCTTCAGCCGATGATTCTCCCAGTCATATAAACCGTACCACCATGCAAACATCACAACTCCAAAACGTCCGTTATGTGAGCCTAGTCAGCCACTCCCCAAGCGGTGCATCCTTGACGACCCACTGTTCAATGCAGCATTGGACAGAACCAGGACCTCGACACGCCAGGCAATGATGATCGTTACGCCTGCTCTTGCTTTAGTAGGGATTGATGAGAGTCAGTTATCTCTGTCGCGGACTTCTCTGATGGATGCTCGCAAAGCATCACGTGAAATACTTGCAGCAAACGTACGACAAAACTTCCAACCAACAGTTCCACTTGTTGCCCACTTTGATGGAAAACTGCTGCCACATCTGGATGGGACAAAACGTGACTGTCTGCCAATCGTCGTATCGGGTTTGGATATTGAGAAATTGCTTGGCATCCCCATGCTGCCAGTGGGAACTGGAGCCCTGATGGGTGAGAAGGTGGTCGAATTTGTGCATGAGTGGGCAGGTGTAGAGGAGCATCTGGCAGGTCTGTGCTTTGACACTACAGCAACTAATACTGGTATTCACACACGAGCAATCACCATTGTTCAGCAGTCACTTAATCAGCGGTTGCTCTTTCTTGCATGCCGACACCATATGCTCGAGATCTGCGCCGCCACCGTATTCGATGCATTCTTCACATCAAAGGGACCTGGAATTGAGATGTTTGGTCGACTGAAATCTCAATGGCATTTCATTGACAAATCAATATTTGATCCTCTTGATAGTGACGAAGGTGGTGATGATTGTCTGGATTCATCAGAGAAAACCTGGCTTGCATCTCGCCAAGCTGTTGTAATAAGCAATCTGCGACAGCATCTGGATGATGTCCAACCCCGTGAAGACTACAAAGAGTTTGCGCAACACACACTTCAGTTACTTGGAGAAAAATTGGATGTGGGCACCGGCTTTTCTGCACCTGGGGCTTATCACAGAGCACGGTGGATGGCAAAGGGCATCTATTGCCTCAAAATATTGGGATTTCGCCATCAGATTGTGCTCAGCAAGCATGAGATGAGTTCATTAAGGCGAATCTGTTTGTTCGTTGCTACGGTCTATGCGAGTTTCTGGTTTGCAGCGCCTCTAACGACAGCTGCTCCTACAAATGACTTGTTGATGCTACAACTGATCGAGAAATTCACTTATGTTGACAAGAAAATTGCAGGTATTGCTGAAAAGAAAATGAGACTGCACTTGTGGTATCTCAGTGAAGATCTTGCTGCACTGCCTTTGTTCAGTGACGATGTCAGTGATGAAGACAAGGAAGCCATTGTCAGTGCTCTGCAGAAGGAACCACTCCCAGGAGACCTTCGCCGGCTTGCTCCAAATTGGATTCTACAGTTCAGGAACCTTTCGATTGCGCAGTTTGTCACGCGGCGCTCTCTCCTCTTTCAATCGCTTCGTCTGCAACAAGAGTTCCTGTCTGTAGAAGTAAACACGTGGATTGAACGTGCTGACTACAATGCCGCACGCAAAACCGTTCGTGCACTGAAGGTTGTCAACGACTGTGCAGAACATGCAGTCAGATTGGCTACTGACTCACTAAGAGTGACGAGCAGCGCCAGCTTCTCCACCAGGTCGTCGAGCACCATCGGAAGCTTCGACCGACAAGTGCCACAAATGAACAACTGATCCAAGCCCACAACAACTGACATTACAGCTACAGGACATTTGTCTGGTGACTTACAACTAAATATAATGTTTTAGCGAAGTAACCAAAAGTTACAAATGGCATAATAATTCACTGAATCCAGTCGCGTGTTGCTATTTGAAGATGTGTGAGAGACCACTTCATTTTATTTAATTGTCCTGAAATTTTTACCGAGTCATTTTTTCATCAAACCGCAGCAAATGAGAGGGTGTGCAATAATAATAATAATAAAAACAAAAAATTGGGCCACTCTAGTATATATATATACTGTGTGTTAATAATATCTAGAGGATCGGGCCGCATCAAAAGACTTAGAGGGCCGCAGGTTACACAGGCTTGATATAACACATTATTAATGGTAGGTTTTTATCATAGTAAACATGCTCATTGTAGTTTTATGTATATTTTCCAATTAAACAATGATAGCATAGGCACATGATGACAACAGGCAACAACATAATAGTGGAATTAAAGAATGATTATACAATACATTTCTTCATTATCAGAACAACAACCAGTATATAGAAAAAATATTTTACAGAAAATATTCTTTATGAGCTCAGTACTACAATAAGTTATTCTACAAGTTTCTGTGTTTCCCTTAAAAGTACACCACAGCCTAAAACTATTAAAATATAATTATAGACCTACCTTCTATTTATCTTTGGTGTCCAATGAGATGAAGCTAAAACACCGTTGAGCGTAACACAACATAATCTCTCCCTGTTATATAATCTCTCCGTGCAGCCGGGAATGCCTGTGTGTCAAGTGAGAACTAATACGTCACCGAGGGAGCATTAGAGAACTTCAGTGGGATGACAATACTTAGCTGTGTCAGGAGAACTTCAGTGGGATGACAATACTTAGCTGTGTCAGGAAGCTCGTACAGACTTATGCCTAGAAATAAGGTCACTTTGCCGATCATAATTTAGTGACACAAAAAAGAAAACTAAGTATAAAAGCATTTTACTCATTTCACTACCTAATGTTACATAGCTGACTTATTTATGTGTGATTATAGCAATTTAGGAGAAATATTTACAGTATAGTTATTTATGCATGCTATGCTGTATGCTGCTAAGATGCAAAATTGGATTGAAATTAATATAATAAAATATAAATATATTGCTACTGAATTCACGTACATATATTTTTTAGCTGAGAGTATAATGTACTCTAATTTATTAACTATATTTCTCACCATAAGCTTGAGTTAAACCTAATTAAAAGTCTTCAAAACTGTAGATGAATTTTTTTTTTCACACTAAACATGAAATCTTTATCACTTGAACTAGATGTACAGTTGAAGGGCATTGGATCGAGACATGCTGACAGATTGCAGGGCGAAGAAAACCTGGCATGTCCTTCTTTCATGCTGTCCGTCATATTTAAGAACAGACTAGATAAATACTTTGCAGGTCCTCAACTCAAATCACTCCACTCCAACATGATTTTTTTTCTTCTTAGCTTTAACTTTCAATTAGTGTCTCTCATTCAGGCTTTCCTATCAAATTCCATTGCAGTTTTTTTAATACCGCATGGATTTTCTCAGTACGAGTTGAGTTTGGGTCTTTTTCTGTAAATCACAACTAGATAATACACACACACGAAGAGAGAGATAATACACACACACACACACACACACGAAGAGAGACAGATGGGAGAAAGGGATGGGGATGAGGGTTGATTGATTGATTGATTGTAATGCCAAAAATGGGAAAACGTACCAGACATCAGAGGTCATATGGCACTACGGCAAAGCATAAAAAGGGGAGGGGTTAAAGAGAAAGAGTGAAACGGTGAGGGAAGGGGAAAGGACCGGAATGTTACAGCAGGATGGTTAGATCAAATGAAGGATGTGGATTTGTTGGGGGAGGGAGATGAAGGGCAGGGCGGGGTGCTGGAGGGGGGAGCCGTGGGTGTGCAGGGAGGGGACATACGACGGATTCCATGACAGAATAACGTGCAAGGCTTTGTCCGCCCCACAAACTGTCAGTGTCTAGATCCAATGCCATCCACTGTACAATACCCTGAACATTTGCAGGTTCTATAATTAATAATTTATCACAAAAAAAGCTAATACCAGACTCATTACATAAAGTGAATGAAAGTGTATTAATCTCAACTATATATGTTAACAGTTCAATTACTTATAGAAGATACCTATAGTAAATGGAAATATTTTGATTGTGTATTGGTATTTTTCATACGTAAACATATGGCATCTGAGGTTGGTGAAACACAAGATAACGCATTGTAAATTGTACTGCTCGAGATGCAACTTTCACAATTTTTCATGCCAGTAACTATCACCAACCAAAGCGTCTGAAAGTGTTGTAAAAATTATATCTATTATTAGTAGTAGGAATTATAATGATCATAATAAAAGTAATAATAATAGATACTTTAATGATAATATTAAACTGTATCATTATTACTTTTATATTATTATCATTCTTGTTATATTTTGTGCCATAATATAATAGTAGTCTCTCCATGCCATCATTCTCCACGCACAGTTTTTCCATTGTGGATGTAAACATGCTCGGCTCACATCTGAAAGGTTCAAGGCTTAACCCCTCGAGACCCAGAACGTAATTTCCATAGTAATTTGGATACCATAAGACAATTTTTAGTAAATATAAGCAGTGTTTTATAGATATCAGGCGCCTAGAATTGAAACGGCACAAGTGCCATTTTAAAAAAAAAACTGAGAAAAACGCGCTTGAAGTTTAATCTAAGAAAATCAAGATATGAAACGGCACAAGCGCCACTTTTTATCAATGAAAAAAATGCACCTAAAGTGTTTTCAAAGTAAATCGGCAACAAATGAAGATATTAGATTAAACTTTAAGCGCGTTTTTCTCAGTTTTTTAAAAGTGGCGCTTGTGCCGTTTCAATTCTAGGCGCCTGATATGACCTGTTTAGTATCCTTGTTGACTACCTCATTTGGTATATTCAGTTACTTTTCGTAGTTTTATGCCTCGACAACATACAATTTTTCATAGCCAAGGAAAGATCTGGGCGTGAAGGGGTTAATTCCTTGAAGAGACAGAGGCACTTAAGCTTTTCTCTCACGCTGCAGCCCCCGTTCACCTAGCAGAGAATAGGAATGAGATGAAAGTCAAGGAGTTGTGACCTCATAAGCCAGCAGGAGTGGAAGGCTAACAATCCTGCTGTCCTATATATAGATAGGCCTATTATAGTACTAGACAGAGCACCCAACAGAGGCCTATTATAGTACTAGACAGAGCACCAACAGTGGAAAATACAGTCCGTACTTGCATATTACTGTTGTCAAGGCAATAGCGGCTTCTAAACAAATAAGATGGTTTTAGCTTATTACATTTTAGTTTCCATATAACGCTGAAATTGTCATTTAGGATGTGACAAAGACCATTGTGAGTAATTACTAGTTAAACAAAAATGACGAAGAATGAGAAATGTAAAGTCATGAAATGTATACTTATGATTTAGAATAAGTAATTAGAGGTAATTGAGACAGTATTACCCTAGACGCCTCATGAGTTACCGCTGCAAATGTTTGTGTTGAGGCCTAGAAATTAAGTAATGAATCAGTGGTGGGCAGACATCATGTGAGGAACGAAAGACATGTGCAGGTAGCTCTTTCTCTCCTTTCCTCCTCACTCTGTAACTCAGCATCTGAGGAACCCATGGTAGATAAGTGTTATAAGGGCTTCCGTCCGATAGGAATGAATTAATGATGCATAAGTTAAAACCTCTGACAATGGTTTTACTTCTGCTTGGGGTGCTGTGGCATCATCCTTGATATTATACTACATCTCCACCAATGAAGCTTAGTCTCATCTTCCAAAAACTTATCCAATTTGACTCATGTCTACACAATCACTCGGTCTTTCAACCACTGAATATAAAGGCTATAACCTAGAGCTATGAATATGTCTGCATATACATAAATGCAATGAAGTGTTGGTTTACTCATGAAAATAGTATTATAAGACACCTTAAAGACTCCAGTTTTCATATTACTGTTGAATTTAATAAGACTGCCGATAAAGTACGTCTATAATTACTGGTGAGTATTATGATGACCTCAGTAGTGTTGCAGCTGAGGGGACAATTATTTCACAGACAATCATACTCAATGACGTAAAAGCATGTTGACCGTTTATTTTCTGGCATCTTTGCGCCATCACCGAGCCAAACCAAACTTTTTCTGAACAATAATTTTGCATAAAATCATATAATTGGTGTTATACAATGACTAGTACAAAGGGCTAGTTCACCTTACTGAAAAGATAGCTGTATGCTTTAGTATGTGTTAGAAGAACTTGTATCAAAATATAAAGCTGTTAAGACACAAATAAAAGTCACATCATGAGTAAATTTAAATTTCCCTTCAAATATTTGACAAACTCTTATTATTGTTTTAGTATCACTGTGTGAGTGCAAACACTTCACTAAATTTCTTGTGGAGTGTAAATTGTAAACCCTCCCATGACAAGCTTATGACAAGCCAAAGACTACTGTACAGTAGTATTTGGACAAGCATGTGTCGTCATCAGGAATGGCTGCTAATTCAGGTAAAAATTCTTAATAATGTCCATTTTAAGGTATTTCAAATTCATACCTCAAAAATTTAAATGATGTTGCCACAATTGTCCAATCTTTGCTTTCAGAAAATCAATGGTCAATGTGTCAACCAAGCACACGCACACACACAGCTGACGAGTATCACATGCCAGAACATTTTGATGACTGAACATAGAAAAATAAGCATCAATTGAAAACAGAATAATCATAATTCACTGCAACCTCACTTGAGTAAGACAATTACCAGATAGAGTAACAGTGCAAAGACTAGTTTGATCTCTAACAAAGGAAGAAAACAGTCTTTTTGCATTCATAGCTGTGCACAGTCTTACAATCATCATGGCAAAGTAATAATATTGAAATCTTATAAAATTATTGATAAAAATGGGTAATATCACCTTAACCAACCAGGTGACATTGACTTGTACACATTGTTCTCCATGCAGAGAATCATACAAGTATATATTACCACACTAGTAATACTGCTTCACTATGTTATTTCATTATATTTTTGCAGGGATCTGTCGTGGACCTGCTTTACCATTTTCTCCTGGAAGTCCCTCAGGAAGTCCGAGAGCATGTTGTTGTCCTCCTGTCCCCCCCCGTCACGGTCGATGTGCTCACTCAGACTGGCTACCCGCAGGCTGTGAAGGTGACAATGCATGCAGATTTACAACACATACTACTCCATTAAAAGTAAGATGTTATTATAATATTCATGTTTCTAATACCTCAGTGGAAAGTAGTTTGTGAATCACAGGCGTTTTCTGTAAATAAATATATAAACAAAGGTCTGCTGTAATACCCAACATAGCAGAGTGCAGCTGCATCCAGAATTTCTTCAATGAGATACAAATACTGGAGCACAACGGCTTCATACAGAAATCTGCTTCTGCTTTGTGTGCTAAAAAGTCATCACCCTCTAAACCTATCATCACTTTTATTCTGGAAGTCACATTGAAAAGACTACCTTGCCTCCCATCACCAATATTGCCTCCACTGCATCACCTCCTTCCTCTCTCTAAAGCAGCGAGCTCCTTCGAAAACCCACATGGAAGCAGGAAGCAGGCCTCCAGCAGCAGGATCTCTTGGCTCCTCCAAACACAAAGAGGCTCAATGTCACCTCCCTACACAGCTGGACTACACTACCACACCACCAAGCAACCACTGCCACACTACCTCGCCCTTTGTCAGGCCAATAGCATACGGGAAAACAAGACGTGAAGGCAAATACAGTACACTAGGAATTGTCAGGAACAGCTTCCTCTGCAAAAACTAGAGCAAATCTTATCTGATGAATTGTTTTAATTAATTTCCAAATAAATTTGCAGCTCCGGTAATCTGAACTGCGATATTGGGGCCCCACTGCACATATACAAGCCCTGATGCTAGATAATCTAGTATGAATCACAAGTACTGTACTCTTAATATCACTATATTATACACAGTTAACAGAAAGTAGTAGGTGATAGAAATAGATTAATCTCCCATAAACCAAATGATCAGATAGAACTTCCAGTCCATTACTTATAAACATTAATCAGACGAAAGGTTTCCTTCATACTACAATATATGTTTATCACTATAACACATTCATTGTGTTTATTCCCTAATTTTGTATCTTATGTATGAGCAAAAGCATAAATACACTAAAAAGGTAAAGTTACTCACAGTGTCACAACATCTGGTTCGTTGCTCTGAACAGCGAGATCAATGGCTTTCTGGCCATCATTATCCGTTACATTTAAGTCCACCCTGTGCTTCAGAAACAGACACACCTGAAATAAAACCATACATATACTGTACAGTAAAAGTATAAGATGAATCCACCAACTAATATAATTGTAGCCGAGTGTTTCCGCTGGTAAATCCCTTTGGTCCTGGCCGGGTCCAAGGTGCCAGCCAAACACAAACATTATGTTAACGCTGAAGCAGAAAATGGACATACGTATACAGACATCTGGATAAAGGTGAGAATTAATTATCTATTTTACTTTAGTTACTTCTGAAAATTTAATTCTTTTAAGGGCATTACTTAACTAACCAGAAAATTCAGCTATCCAGAACACAATTACCCATGGGAGCCGGATAGCTGGGGTCTTTCATACATATTTAGAATATAATACATTACTTACACTTTCCAATCATCTGTGTATTCACCTCATAGTTTCATTTTATGTTGTTCACTGTTATATCTTTTTCCTTTTCATTTCCAGATAATGTCGCAAAAAATGCCACTTGCCTAATACTTACCAAATGATTGGCTGCATCTGGCATGTCATTCAAACATCACTATCTAATCCATACATGTATTCTGATTAACATGGTGGCATGCTCGCTTTCTTGAGGGAGTTCCAAGGAATGGGCATCAGAAAACATGACCGATTATATTTACCTGACCAATATTTGACATCAGAGCAGCGTGGTGTAAGGGAGTGCGACCACTGGAATCCTGCTCATTGATTCTTGTTCCATTGATCAGAAGGTACTGAACTGCCCTTACCGAACGCTGCAATACAAATGAACACTTCTATATAATTAAAGTCACATAGATGTATAATTTCTCTACAAACTGTATTCCCACATTCCAGTGATTCTTTAATAAATCATAATTCTATTCACTACATAAGATTCTGCGAACTTCATAATCTTCACGCTTCGCAAAGCCTCTTGACGTCTTGGAAGTTACAGATATGGGTCAAAAAAGGTAGAAATATAATGCAATTCAAGTGCCAAAAACAGTTACTTCCATAACTTTTGATGGGTATCAATCTGACACTTACCTGAGATGTAGCATATATGTATCTGAAGATAAATATTATAAAATCTCAATTTGTACAAGTTTGCATACTAACACTAGATACTGCCTGGTGGAGTGGAGTTTGGCCATTGTCATCTTGGTTGTGCCAGTTCTTGTCAGCTCCAAGGGCAAAGCTGTGGCCCATCATGGCCAGATTGTGGGCTTCACTGGCCCGATATAACACTGTGTCTGGACTTAAGTTGGATAGCGGTTCTTCTGTGACTGGAGTAAGAATGGGAACAAAAATATATCAGGATAGTAATGACATGAATTCTGTAATGTGTGTGTGTGTGTGTGTGTACTTCTTTGTTTACCTAGCTGTAGCAAACAAGGGCTGAACTGTACTCGTGTGGTCCTGTCTCTTCATTAAAAGAAGACTAGATAAATATATGGATAGGGATGAAAGGAGTGTAGGTAAAATGTATGTGTACAACAGGAACTACCACGTGTAGGTCTTCTGGTCTCATATAGCTTCCTTGTGTTCTTATACGTATAATTATCAAAGTTTTCCTTAAATTGATAAACACTAAAGTGACACTATAATTGGGAGTTTAATGATAGAAAGGAAGCACTGGCCCAAGAGAGAGAGAGACAAAGACACCAATATCGCTGAACTTTCTATCAAGGCATTACTTATTTTCTCTCAGCTATGCAATTAAGTTTGATCTAAATACATTACTAGTTACAGGACTCCAAAGAGTACTTTCAGCAATTGTATTTAATCCCTTCACGCCCAGATCTTTCCTTTGCTATAAAAAATTGTCTGTTGTTGATCTATAAAATTACGAAAAGTAGCTTAATATACCAAATTAGTTAGTCGAAAAGGATACTAAACAGGTCATATCTATAAAATATTGCTTATATTCACTAAAAATTGTCTAATGGTAACCAAATTACAATGTAAATTATGTTATGGGCCTCAAGGGGTTAATGATAGGAAGGAAGCACTGGACCAAGACAGAGAGAGAGAGAGAGAGAGAGACACACCAATATTGCTGAACTTTCTATCAAGGCATTACTTATTTTTTCTCCGCTGTGCAATTAAGTTTGATCTAAATACATTACTAGTTACAGGACTCCAAAGAGTACTTTCAGCAATTGTTTTTAACCCCTTCACGCCCAGATCTTTCCTTTGCTATAAAAAAATTGTCTGTTGTTAGCCATAAAATTACGAAAAGTAGCTTAATATACCAAATTAGTTAGTCGACAAGGATACTAAACAGGTCATATCTATAAAATATTGCTTATATTCACTAAAAATTGTCTAATGGTAGCCAAATTACAATGGAAATTACGTTCTGGGCCTCAAGAGGTTAAATTGATACAGATAACGTCACAGATTAAAAATTTACCATTATTTGAGTTCTCATCCTCAGTGGAGTAGTCATCACTCATGCCCTCCGGTGAGTCTCTTCTGGGACATGGGACATCCACGTCCAGCAGCAGGATGTCCGGCAGGGGAGTGCTGGCTTCCGGGGACCTGCAGGATAAACACACAGACTTAACCTCTTCACGCCCAGATCTTTCCTCTGCTATAAAAAAAATGTATGTTGTTGAGCCATTAAATTATGAAAAGTAACTAAATAAACCAAATTAGTTAGTGGACAAGGATACTAAACAGGTCATATCAATAAAACATTGCTTATATAAATAAATATTGTCTAATGGTACCCAAATTACAATGGAAATTGCGTTCTGGGCCTCAAGGGGTTAACCAAGAACACTCGGGCATCAAATACAACAACTCGCAGTTAGACTGTTAAAAGGGTTAAAAAAATGCAACTTCCTACACTGACAGGGTAAACAAAAATCCTATGCTGACAGGGTAAAAAAAAAAATCCTACACAGACGGTAAAAAAAAATCCTGACGGTAAAAAAACATCTAAACTGACAGGGTAAAAAATAAATCCTACACCGACGGTAAAGAAAAAATCTACACTGCCGTAAAAAAAAAATCCTACACTGACGGTAAAAAAAATCCTACACTGACGGTAAAAAAAAATCCTACACTGACGGTAAAAAACAAAAACTTCCTACACTAACGATAAAAAAATAAAACTTCCTACACTGACGGCATTCATTACACACTGCCTTCTAATCATCGTCATCATTTTGAAAGGTAGTTTTCATGATCAGAAGCATAGATAGACATCCAAAAACTAAAATTTTGTGAGTTACAAACCGTAAGCATTACAGTGCATTCCCCACCACCATAAAGAAAAAATTAAGAGGTTAACTCCTTCAAGCCCAGATCTTTCCTTTGCAAAATAAAATTGTCTGTTGTTAGCCATAAAACTACGAAAAAGTAACTAAATAAACCAAATTAGCTAATGGACAAGGATATTAAACAGGTCATATCTCTATAATATTGCTTATGTTCACTAAAATCGTCGAATGGTGGTTATATTACAATGAAAATTACGTTCTGGGCTTCAAGGGGTTAACGGTCACCTTGAATTGCTAAACTGAATGTTCCTTACATTACAATCAGGTATCGAAAATTAACTTACATAATACTTGTAACACTGAAATCTTGTTTACATAATTCCCATACAATAAGAAACTGTAATGTTCCAACAAACATATTTATTTCTATCATGAGATAGATGTTAGTGCATGGAAGATGGATTTTGATTACAATACCCTTGAGGCTGGGTAACAGAGAATACTGAACCTCACGTCAACAGAACCAGCTCATCAGTATACGTATAAGAATAATTCACTGAGGAATGAAAATTTCTCTAAACTTACGTATCTGTTATATCTGAGTGAGATTCTTGGTCATGGGCATCCCCAACACTGCTGAGGGAGGCGTCCAGGCTGCCGCTGCTTGACTTGGACACCCTCGGTAACTTTGGACGACGCCGCCGCCGCCTGCGTGGAATGCCCCACGACTTTTGAGGGTGCCACTGAAAGGAAAATCAAATAAGCTGAAACTCAATGGAATTACCACATTGTTCTCATTTTTTGTTATTGGCTTTCTTTTTCTCTGTATTTCTAGTCACCTGTCAATGAAATGTAACTCTAAAATTCATCAATGTCATGTACTTCGAGACCTCCACAGTTTCTCTTTCTCCTAGATTCAAGGCCTTAATATACTTTTAGGGTTCTTGATTAGGGTGCCACTGGTCAGTCTCAACCTATGCTGGCACGGGTCTATGTTGTAGATACTTCTATTGGGCAGATTTCCAGTCAAGGAAAGCTTTGTGTAATGCAGTTGGAGTGGACGCAGGGAACTCACAGTCTCGGCGTCCGGCGTGGCAGCGTGAGGCACGTGACACGCTGTTGACAAGGGCTTCACATAGCGTCGATCAACATATTTTACTTTGATCCATTCTTCTCTAACTGATCTGTAAGAGAGAAAAAATGTGCAATCAAAATTAAATGCAGATGGGTTTTTTTTTTTTCTTCTTCTTCCCCGTTGAAGCCTATAGCGCCAGTAGGCTATTATGTTTTTTCTTGAGGTCTCAGATGGTTGGCCCTGCACATTCTGGAGGGTCGAATATGAGAAGTGCATTGCATTTTATTTACCTGTGTATGGGGGCCTTTCATTTTCAGTATAATATTCAAAATTATAATGTCCTGTCTTTTGTCCTGTATACCAAATTATACACTTTACTGTAAATCTCTGTACATATAATACTTGCACACACCACTTCTTCTGGTAGGGGTGAATAGAGCTCTATTTGAGAAACTATACTTTTGCACGTCAAACTCTTAATGAAATAAGAACCAATCATCACACAGGTACATACTTACAATATTTTGTGAAGTAATGTTTGCTGAGTTTTTTTTATTTATTTAATATTTTTGTATATTGTTTTATTTTTTATTACCGAATCAAACATAAACAACACTTGCCTGTGACTGTCAGGCTTAGGTACAGGAACACTTGCGCTGCCCCCGGGTATATAGGCGGCCAGGTAGATCCTATTGATGACGGAGTTGCCAAGGTCATGCATCACCTTCACCATCTCGGGCTCCCAGGCGTCCAGCGTCAACGAGCGCACCTTAGAGTAATGCACTCCCAGGCTTCGGTGGATCCCGGAACATTCTGTGGTACATAACATAAGAACATAAGAAAAAACGGAAGCTACAAGAGGACGTGAGACCTACATGTGGTAGTTCCCGTTACTTAACACTACCTACATCCACCTTTCATCCCCATTCATAAAGCTGTCTAGCCTCCTTTCAAAACTTCCTATTGACTCTGCACTAACTACCCCATGACTGAGTCCTAACTGACATCCTAAACTCATTTTTCATAAGTAAAACTATCATCTGAAAACATATTAACAACCAATACAAGGGTCACTTAATACCATGTCATGATACCATAAATGTATTAAAGTCTTCAATATTTCTTCAATTTCTCTCAGGGCCTTAGCTGATTACTGTTGAGCATACCCAGGAAAGTGTCGGTGAAATAGTTCTTCATACACGTTCAACAGGTACTCCCCCCTCCCATTTATCCCAGGCACTCCAGATATTCCAAATATGTACTCCCTTACTTGGTGCATCTTCTACCTGCACATTCAAATTCCCCATCAAATTACTCTTTCTCTCTCCAACATTTCCTAAACATTCCCTTAACAATTCTCAAAAAGTTTCCCACTTTTCTCCGCTCCCAAACCCATATAGGCACTGAAAATTATCCATCTTTTTTATCATTATAGGAAATAGAGGGTACTATAGTCTATTCACTTAAGCTGGATTCTTGGGAGCTGCTCGCTGCCTACCCGAGTTTGTAAGGACGTAGCTGATTGGCTGATAGACTCGGTCTGGGTGGCGATGGTGGTGGTACTTGCCTCACCGCAACCCAAAACCCTTGCGTTGCCTCAGAAAAATATTCATATTTCTTTGCTTTACTCATCTCTTACACAAGATAGGTCTATTTTGTTTGTATCAGTGAATCAGGCAGTGATTGTTCAACAACAACACGCAATTCATAACTCAATAGGGTAAAAAATAAAGTCATGACTGACTATCACAAGAGTAGGCGGACTTTTAGGTTTTCAGTGCATTGAAATGTTGTACTCTTACCCGATATTACCAAGCTACCAGATGATATTTATGAAACCTGAGCCTACCATCGTATTCATAATACATTGCTGCATATCATGAGCATAAAAAAATTACAGTAAGACAACACTAATATTAAGATAATTGAAGGAAAGTAAAATAGTGTATAAACATTTTTTCTTGCTTATTTTGCTTCAACTCGCTGTAACTGCATCAGTTTTGGTCGCATTCAATTTTCAAGCACTTTCAAAATCCTTATACTTTTCCGCTTCCTGTGGTATGTAGCACGTACCAATAAGGAAGAGAGTAGATGGTCAAAAGGGCTAAGAAATTTAAACTGGCACAGTGACAGATGAGCATTGCTGGAGAGATGAGTTCTCGGGAGAGCTATCAGAGGCTCCACCCGTCACGGCACCAGTTTGAAACAGTAACTTTCTTAGCCCTTTTGACCATCTACTCTTTTCCTTATTGGTACGTGCTATATACCACAGGAAGCGGAAAAGTATAAGGATTTTGAAACAGTGCTTGAAAATTGAATGCGACCAAAACTGATGGAGTTACAGCGAGTTGAAGCAAAATAAGCAAGAAAATTTTTTTATACACTATTTTACTTTCCTTCAATTATCTTAATATTAGTGTAGTCTTATTGTAATTTTTTTATGCTCATGATATGCAGCAATGTATTATGAATACGATGGTAGGCTCAGGTTTCATGAATATCATCTGGTAGCTTGGTAATATAGAGTACAACATTTCAATGCACTGAAAACCTAAAAGTCCGCCTACTCTTGTGATACTCAGTCACGACTTTATTTTTTACCCTATTGAGTTATGAATTGCATGTTGTTGCTGAAGAATCACTGCCTGATTCACTGATACAAACAAAATAGGCCTATCTTGTGTAAGAGATGAGTAAAGCAAAGAAATATGAATATTTTTCTGAGGCAACGCAAGGGTTTTAGGAGCGGCGAGGCAAGTGCCACCACCATCACCACCCAACCCGAGTCTATCAGCCAATCGACGACGTCCTTACAAACTCGGGTAGGCAGCGAGCAGCTCCCAGCCCAGGAATCCAGCTTAAATGAATAGACTATATTTGTTCAGTTTTGTTGCTGATGGAGTCTATTTTCACTGATATAAATACTTGACTGCCTTCTCTGTTCTCTTCACACTCACCAATACACAGGGTGACTCCTAGATTTATTGAGGCCCATCTTGGATGACTTGCACCACAGTCACAACAGAGATCATTTCCTGGGATGCTCATTAAGTCCTGCCACAAGCTGCAAAACAAAACACAAGTCTAGCAGCCACAACAAGGGAACACATACACCAACATCATCATCATCATTCTGTTTAACGTCAGATTTTCACGTAATGTGTTATGAGGTTAGACGTCGATGAAAAACATGCACAAACAGCTCAGGCATTCTCTTCAGGAGCGAGGCAAGTGACAGTGTGTGAGTAAGGATTCGCCTCAAAAAGACAACCTGAAAAGATCTACAAAGACGCTAATCTCTTACACTTAGCATGTTCCCCAGTTTTCATTCAGGATTAAGACAATAGCTAAAGAGTGCATGAGACACCTCACTCGCTCCTCTCAAGCCAAACAATGACCAAGTTCCTCCTCCTACGATGCAAGCACCCAAGGATATTTTTCTGATTAATACTTCAGTACTTGACTACAAATAAAATGTTGTCTTATTATTCAAGGATTATTTTTTATATTTCTTTTATATTTGTATTGTGCATGTTGGGGAATATAAAATGGTGTTTTTATATATAAAAAATAATAATAATTAACCTACATTGGCAAAGCTAAAAAAAGAAAAATGTATGTAAAAACTTCATGAAATTTAGATTACTATGCAAAATTGACATTCTACACACTTCCACGAAACCATGAGGTAGCTACTCGCGAGGCAAAATCTTGGAAAATTTTAGTCCATTTTGATTGTGATCTGTCCTCGCGCATGCTTTGGAGCCTGTTTTCTGTGTTGCTTTGGTCCAAATCCAAAGTTGCTCCAGGAGGTCTCTTACATAATCTTGACTGGTACTTGAATACAACATGGCTTCCTCCGCATCATACAACTCTTACAACTCTTATAAAAAAAGATTTCATCATACCAAAATCACTTTGGTATGAAAAACCTCGTGAGTAGCCGCCTCTAACCTCACGTCAAAATAAAGCAGACTGTATAACACATCGATCAACTTACTGAGCCTTATGTGCTGTGAATGTCTGAGGTGTGGTGGCGGGAGAGGAACTGTTAGAGGAGTCCCCGGGTGTGGTGGATGCCCCTAGTCCCTTCTGAGGATTGGGGGAGGCAGTGGGAGTCTCATTTCCACTGAGGTAACTATTATCAGGAGAGCCTAACTGCAAGGCTTGACCAATACCGCGCTGCAAGGCACTGATCCATGAGTTGTAGCTGTCCTCACTCTCAGCCTGAAGCATATGGCATCTGAAAAGTTTTATGTGGTCAGTAAACTCCACACACAGCCAACAGGTACTCCCCACTTTCATTTATACCAGGCACTCCAGATACTCCTTTACTTAGTGCATCTTCTACTCTAGCATCATTTTCTTTACTCTCATACTCTATATCATGTAATAAGACCATAACATTGGCGTCAATAAAACATAATGGCTCATACACTGGAGGTTTTGGGGAGTGAGTGAGTGAGTGTAATGCCAAAAAAGGGGAAAATGTGCCAGTTATCAGAGGTCATATGGCACTATGGCAAAGCAAAAATAAGGGAGGAGTTATAGAGAAAGAGTGAAACAGAGAGGGATGGGTAGAGGAACGAGATGTTACAACAGGATGGTTAGATCAATGAAGAAAGTGAAACGGTGAGGAATGGGGAATGGATGTTACAGCAGGATGGTTAGATCAAATGAAGAATATGTAATTGTTGGAGGCAGATTATAAATTGGGAATTGGGACAGGTAGTGGGGAAAGATGGGACAGGTAGTGGGGAAAGACCGGACATGTACAACTTACTTCATTGGCGACACAACTTCAAAACAATATCTGCGTTCCACCTCGACTGCCGGCTTGACGGTGCACAGACGAAGATCTTCCTCCATCACCGTCACTTCCTCCCCTTTAAGGAATGGTTCTATGTTATGTACACTTCATCTCACATTATACAACATTCATGACTCAAATTTAAATCAATAATCCTGAAAAAAAGTTAGCACCATTTCACAGTAACAAAAATACAAAAACGTTTCCAAGTACCCTCTACTCTATATGTCTCTACTCTATAATAAATATACGTACTACTCTATATATTTCCAGTCAATTAAATGTTGAAAAAAGTACTAAGTTTCTTCTTTGAATATTACAAGACATTATATTCGTAAAGTACAGTGTGTTTTGGTCTGAACTGAATGCTAGGGTCAATAATCTTTATATAATCATTTTTTTAACACTCAAAATTATAAACCAGCCTATCAACTAATGGAAGGAGTACATCTAACACAAAAACAAAGTCATCTATGAGGTAGTTATAAACACCTAAGTCACAATAATTAAACATGATTCAATTTAACATCTTTGGAATACAGAACATGGTGCTATCTATACCCATACTTTGTCTGTTTTCTACTATTTACTCTCCACTCATCTCTACCTTACTTTGAATTGTGTCAAGAGACAAATCATCCCAACAGTTGGTTTAGAATTATAACCACACGTAACTCACACTTCTCTGTATCCAATATATAAATTTGAACACATATTATCAAAACAATTCCTTTATAGATACTCCAACATCCTAATCCATGCAGGACAAAATCATCAGTACAGATTCATGAAGCTACAACAATCAGCCAAGGAAGAAATAGGTGTGATTACTGCACAACAAATATTACAAGACAAGGACAACCACCACAGTGCTAATGACGCCCTCGAATACATTACCACTTCTTGTACCTCCATGGCAATTCAAGTCAAAACGAGTGATGTCAATAGTAAGAACATTCTACTACCACTACTACTACTCCTACTCCTACTCCTACTCCTACTACCACTATTTCTTCTTACTGATGGTATCTCTCGATCATTAGTGTATTCTACGTACATAAAAACATAAGAAAATAAGGAAGTTACAAGAGGCCGCGAGACCTACACATGGTAGTTCCTGTTCGTATAGTAATCACCAATGGCATTCTATTTTCATCCAATTGACCTTCCCTCAAACCAGAAGGGTGGCACATAGCAAAAAAATCAGATCTCTGCCTTTTGTTTTCATGGTAAGTTACTTAACAGGGGATAGATTCCACCTCTTCACCCTTTCAAGTCTCCTCTTACAGCACGCAGGGAATAAGAAGACATGCGCTCTATACCCCTCGTTTCAGGGCTGGCTACATGGTTAACAATCTATAGTCGATACACGTTATGCTGGTGAAAATTGGGCCCATTCACTCCCTCTTTCCGAATGCACGGGATTGGCTGAGGTGTTGGGTGAGAATGCCTTACTCCAAGTTCCGCCCTAAAGCCCCAACACCCAACACCTCAGCCAAACCCGTGCATTCGGAAGGGGGGAGTGAGGGGGCCCAATTTTTGCCAGCTAAACGTGCAGCGACTATAGGCTGACTGCACCAAAGAGTAGTATAGACCAGAGTATTGGCTGGCAGGTTCAACACATCTGAAACCATAACTTAACAAGAATTTTTCACTTATGCCATTGTAAAAAGGTACAATCTTCCATCACATCCATCTGCTGCCCTCTCACAGTATCCCATAAAACAGAAATTGCTCGTACGTATAGCAAAAGAAGGGTGCAAATTCGTGACTCATGTCATCGGATTTTCATTATCGAATGCTCATATAAGGTGATCATACTGTACTAGAATATAAATTACCATTACCGGTATAGGAAGATACAACCAATTTTAATTCTTAACATTTGTACAAGTAAAGACTCCATGTTACTGGTGCACTGCAGGCAATGGCCACCTGTTTACGAGTGTGTGTGTGATGTATTTTAACTTGCTGTGCTTAAGATGGTTTGATGCAAATTGGAGATTTGATAACAAACATGCACTTTCGTGATTCACAAACCTAGTGAGCATTGAAAAATTATTTACTTGGCACACAAGACAACCCCGGGTTTTGGAGTTCTTTTTCGAGGATTCAAATGCTGTTTTATAAGTTAAGATGAATGGTAAGTGGAATTAGTTTTAAAAAATGTATTTTAAAGTTAAAAACTGTCATCTTGAGAAATTGGACCGAGTGATAAAGTGGCCCTCATGGAAATACAAAATGAAAAAAAAGGTAACAATGCCAAAGAAAAAAAATTGGTTTACAAATACATGACTGAGGAAATGCAAATACGCTATAATAAAAATCTATAAACAATCAAGTTTGGAGTTAGCAGCAGCAGAAGTATAATCACATTTGAAGAAAAAAAAAAATAATAGGAGAATGTACAAAGAATGGCCACAACAATTCCTAACATGGGAAAGGACCTTCAAGCAAACTCTGGAAAAGCTGAAACTGCGTGTATGAGACAACAAGAGTTATAAGACTGCTTCATGATGGTTTACCCGCACAACGCCCAAGACTAGTCCTTCTTGCATCGCCCCGTCCTGGCTTTTTTTTTTCATGAACGATCATGTTTGGGGAAGAAAACAAAGCCGGTAACTATAAACCCTCGCATTTGGTTCATTTTCAGGTGAAAACTGAGTCTTGTAAGTCGAAGAGTGATAAGTGAAATATGATAGATCAAGTCTATAGACTTTTGCCTTTTTTTCCGGCCATTCAGAATTGATCCCGGGATCTTATTTGGACGGATACTCCCGTCTCCTATGTTGCAGGGATGAATATGGAAATGTTTCATAAACGCATTTTGGGATGTACGTAATAGTATATGCACAAGACGATCCACGTGTACGAGAGGAATGGCTTCTGTGCAATTTTGTATAATTTTCTTTTTCATATTTTAAGGCTTTTATGGTCATGATCCCTGCTGATCATGAAAATTAATGGAGATCTTCATTAGAATCCTGCACATAATATAAAGCAATATTTTGAGTGAAGTACACTTAGAAACGACGCCTAAAACAAACTTGAATGTTTACGCTAGTGCAACACTGAACACGGGTATCCTTAGCCTCCCCTACACTTCCTATTTTCTTTATGGTACATAATGAAGTAGTGTGTAGTACTATTTGAGGCCATGCAGCTACGTATGAATAGGAGGGTGACTGACGCCCCGTCATCTCTTATACCCCTACACAGCTTGGGGGTGGGAGGGGACCATGATAGGAAGGGTGGGGGAAGGGTAGGCCTACAACCCCACTTCCCATGTTTTAGGTTAAACCATTTTTTGAAGTCAGGTATACAGACCTGGCACTACGCATTATTGGAGGGTTGCCACCTATATATGAACCTGGCATCTAGTGGCTTGATGAGGTAATATCAATTGGAAAAAGTGAATAGAGTGTGTCTTATATGACAGAAAATGAAAGAACAATGCATGACTACCAACTGAGAAACAGAAGAAACACTGGTACTAATTTATAATGGCTCTCATAACGAAGAGAGGAAATGCTGATGGTTCTAGCAAAAATATATCCATCCATAATTGGACTAAAGTATGTATGGAAAAGTTACATGAAATGGCTCAAACCTATTTAATGTAAGTGAGTAAATACAACTAGATAAATATGTGATTTCTTCCGAGATATGTGACCTTATGGGATAGAAAATAAGCTGACCTTTCTACCTTAACTCATCCCTTCCTATAAGATTACTTGCGTTCAATAGTACCAAGTGATTGAGGGGATTCCACTTCTTGATCTTGAAATAACTGTGCTTGTGTATTACTAAGTTATATTTATGGATTATTTTGTTGGTCTTCATATTTATTCTAACACAATCTTCAATGTTTATGTAACCCAATGGAAGTAAAAATGTCTGCAACAGAACTACATGTCATTGTTTGTCCTTACACTTCCAACATTTACAAAGCCCTTATTTACATGGAACAATCAATAAGTTCTGGGACCGAGACTTAGTAACAAAAACATTATCAAGTAAAGCACAATATTCAAAACATGCCTTACTAACTCAGGCCAAATTTCAGACCACTATGACATAACAAAGCACATCAAACATCAATTCCTTTCACTTCTAATAATCTTTTAGTATTACATCAATGTACGTGTTTCACTATTACAAGAAATTAGACATACATTACCTATATGTTTAACTTGACTCGCAGTTTCATAATTTAATGCATATCAAACAAGTCCCAGAGCTTAAAGATCACACTACAGTTGGTGCTCCTGGCTGTGTGATGCAGACATTAATAGCTAAAGTATCAGCCTCATGCATTGCTGTGTCGCTATGGTGCCAGTGATATTATGTTTATGCTTTGGTGTCCTTCACATAGGCAGAGGAAAGCAAGAAGTGACTCATCTATATACAAATTGATAATAAATAGAGTATTATAAATAGATGCATTGCTGTGTTGCTATGGTGCCAGTGGTTTACATCTAATGCTTCGGTGTCTCTTTTCACATAGGCAGAGGAAAGCAAGTGACTCATCTATATACAAATTGATGATAAATAGAGTGTGTGAGTAGAGGCAGTCAGAGTTGAGGAGCCACATCAAGGAGGCCATACGTACAGGTAACAAGACAGAATGACAAACTAGAGACAAGCACAAACATGAACCCTACGAATATTGGAGCTGCAATACGGCTTAGCAAACAACAGACCTTCGTATGATCTTGCCAAACCACTATTGAGCAGATTACTTCCTCCTGAGTGCCTGATAGACTTTCGAATACCTTGGAAAAGCATGAAAAAAACACTAAATTAATAGAGAAGATTTACAGCTTCAGAAATAAAGACAGTTATGAAATATCAAGACAGTTAGAGAGAGTTAATAACATTTCGAGGTTGACCATGTGGTTGCTTTGTGTTTGGGATGAATAATGTTTGGGGAAGAAAAAAAGGGGAATAGTTCCTAATAAAGGTTGTATGTACTGAGACAGGGTTATGTAATGTATTTTTATCTTTTTGCTAATTTCATTCAGCCTATCTTAAATACCAGTAACTTCAGCTTACTTCTGACATCACATTAACCTTAACGCCGTCTTCTGCTATATAAAACGTCTGTGTTAGCAAAAATACGAAGTGACTTAAACAATTAGCTGGAAAGGATATAAATAAGTCATATCTATAAAATATTGCTTATATCTATTAAAATTGTCTAATGGTAGTCAAATTACAATGAAAATTACATTCTGAGCCTCAAGGGGTTAATGAGAATACAGTACACCACCATCATGACAGAGGAGAGAATTGAAAAAACTCTACATGTACCGTAGATAACACTATAGTTGCCAGTCACTCGCCACTGCACTAATGTCGCCAGGCACAATATATTACGAATTTTAGCATCATTACAGACTTTTATGTGCCACTGAAGAGACATGCACAGTAGTTTATATTATGTATATCACACTACATGTCTTCAATGGCACATAAAAGTCTGTAGTGATGCTAAAGTTCGTAATATATTGTGCCTGGTGACATTAGTGCAGTGGCAAGTGACTGGCGACTATAGTGTTATCTACGGTAGCCCTTAACTCAGGAGCTTCTTTCAGGCGGGGAATCAAGCACATCAACTACATTTCCAACACTTAAATTGAATGACTGATAACCCTTTGATGCCACAACACACACCAGCTAACCACATGGTCAAGTGAAAATGTAGGAATTAATGAGTAGAACAAAGTGGAGGCCAACATTCACTAGTTGTTGTTTCTGAATGTGGAACTCAACACTGAGGTCAAACACAAACTTCATATTATATTCACATCAGAAGATATCATACCAGGCATAACTTTTCTTGAATTCTTATTATATCAACAAACAATAAACATGGTTAGAAAAATCTTGAGTGTATTTCTTTGCATACCGTCAACAACACTATAGTCGCCACTGCACTGATGTCACCAAGCGCCATATATTACAATTTAGCATCCCTACAGATTTGTGTGTGTCACTAAAGAGGCATGCATAGTAGTTTATATTATGTACATGACTTTAGTGACACATACAAGTCTGTAGTGATGCTAAAATTCGTATGCGTAATATTCGCCTATGAAATTCGCCTGGCGACATTAGTGCAGTGACGACTAGAGTGTTATTAACGGTGGTTCACTCCTGATATTTTCGTTTTAGGGAAGCTTCATTAAGTAAAGTATTTCACAAAGCATACAATAAATTAGTTAAAATGTATGTGTAACAGAAAGTGTAAATGTATTCCAAGGTTTAAAAACAGATCATTCAAACCAATCATTGTAAAATAACTAAAAGGAGAAGAAAATAACACATGATTCCTTACCTGAGCGTTTGCGATAAACAAGCTGGTTATTCTGAAGAGTGAAGTACCTACGATTCCATGACTTGAAAGCATTGGTGGTTCGCTTGAAGAGGTACCCATACATGGTGACAGGCTGAGAGTTATCCAGCTGATCCACAGACAACACCAAGTCTTTATCTGTGACGTCAGTGTGCCGGTTTTCCATGCTCTTGTCCAACTCAGTCACCTCCTGCCTCATACCATTCACCTGCAATAATAATAATAATAATTTTATTCTCACCCGAAGGCATACAGGAAAAACAACAACAACAACACAATATATAGACATGAGGGAATTAACTTAAGTACTAAAGCAAATAAAACAATTATATATACTTTGATGCATCACAACTCAAAGCATGCATTGATAAAGGGGTAATACTCAACCACACACTCCTGCTGGGCCTAATAGTGTGATAGCTTATAACCAGGGCCGTTTCTTACTACAGTATATGCGAACTACACGGTTGCATAGGGCCCCCGAAGCCTTCAAACACCAAGGTCTGTTTCCTTCATATTTATTGTTGAATACCACTTGTGATATTGATTGATTGATTTAATGCCAAAAAGGGGGAAATGTGCCAGACATCAGAGGTCATATGGCACTATGACAAAGCATAAAAAAGGGGAGGGGTTAGAGAGAAAAGAGTGAAACGGTGAGGGAAGGGGAAAGGAATGGATTGTTACAGCAGGATGGTTAGATCAAATGAAGGATGTGTATTTGTTGGAGGAAGGAGATTAAATTACTCAGGGAGAAGGAGGGGGATTCCAGGAGAATGTCAGCAAGACAAGGAGGTCGGCAGAGGGAGGACAGATGAGAAAAAGAACTGGAACGGGCAAGATGGAATGATGATAATGATGTTGGAGTGGAAACACATATAACCCTTTACAAGGAATCCTGAGTACCGCCTGCACTGTTGATGAGCATTTATACACATATTATGATCACTTTGACTCAACATTTTCTCTCTTCCAATGGTCCACTGTAGTATTCTGCCACATACATACCATTCCTTGTCCTTAAAGTAATCGTCCAGACCATTTCATCATTCCTGATTTAATGCAATCAAAGTATAGCCATTAACGAGTATATCAACAATACGTCGTCACTTTTTGTATCCAGTCAGCCGTTTTTAAATAATCCGCAATCAAAATCTGCAAATTCCCCGAGTTTTCAAAACGCTCTCAAGGTTTGCAGACGCTCAGGCTCAGGCTCGGTGACGTAGCATTAGGGAGGCTCATCTTCCCGCGCTGATCAGAGAGACACGTAAACAGAGATAAATACAGGGTGTAACACGAGTTTATGCAAATGTTGATACAGGAGATAGACCGAATTATTCTAAGAACAAAATGCTCTATACCCATATGCTTTCTGAAGCTTCCTTTACGTGACATGGAGTGAGAAAGAATTACCGCGGCCGTCATGTAACTCACGGCTAGCGGGAGGCAGGAGGTATGTATGAGATGTGCACTCGCGCGTATGTCCCCCGGTGAAATTATGAATTATTTAATCATAATTTCTACTAGTTATGGACAATTACAGTATCTTATAAGTTTTAACTACACAATCGATATTAATAAACGGCTGTTATTTACCAAATAAGCAGTACATGAGAACAGCAGGGCTGTCATAAGCAATAATGTCAAGGGCTACTTGGCATTATGTCGGCGAGGGGGAGGCAAGGTGGGTAGGGATGGGTGCCGTGCGAGGCTACATCAGCTGTGTCCCTCCTTCTCCCGCCCAGATTAGCGACAGTGTTTAGTTTGAGAGAGTTAAAATCATGACTTATTTAGTATCAATTTGAGAGAAATAAGCTGTAGACAGTGTTGTACGCTTACGGTAATGTGAAGTATTATTCTGGATATGGGGTTCTGGATATGGGGATTATTCAGCCCCATATCCAGAATAATACTTCACATTACCGTAAGCGTACAACACTGTCTACAGCTTATTTCTCTCAAATTGATACTAAATAAGTCATGATTTTAACTCTCTCAAACTAAACACTGTCGCTAATCTGGGCGGGAGAAGGAGGGACACAGCTGATGTAGCCTCGCACGGCACCCATCCCTACCCACCTTGCCTCCCCCTCGCCGACATAATGCCAAGTAGCCCTTGACATTATTGCTTATGACAGCCCTGCTGTTCTCATGTACTGCTTATTTGGTAAATAACAGCCGTTTATTAATATCGATTGTGTAGTTAAAACTTATAAGATACTGTAATTGTCCATAACTAGTAGAAATTATGATTAAATAATTCATAATTTCACCGGGGGACATACGCGCGAGTGCACATCTCATACCTCCTGCCAAGATAAAGAGACAGATAAAGAAAGATAAAGAGACACCTGTTAATCCACCTCGTACTCGGGCTCAAACATATAGGATCCCATGACAATCTGAGGTTCGTTTTCCTCATAGTATACGCGACCAGCGTCATTTCTTTCGGTGTCAGATTGAGCATCGTACTCTAAATCTGTCACGGCGACAGATTCACTGTCTGACACCGAAGTACAATCGCTCATCATAACATTTGCCGACAGGTGCCAGACAGAGTGTCTGCGGGCGTCCCTATTCTGACGTCATCAATAACAGTCGTAGCCCTGTTGGAGGGAAGATTTTTTTTTTCGCGCGCTTTTTACAAAAGTCGTGTTTTTACGGAAATAAGGCCTGGAAATCAATTATTTTTGGTGGATTAGGTGTTTTGAATGTACATTCAACATAATTCGGCAAAAAAAAAATGGGTCTGGACGACTACTTTAAACTTGTGTAAAACATAAAATTACTCAGGAAGAAGTAGGGGGATTCCGGGAGATTGGCCGAAAGACAAGGAGGTCGGGATTGGTCGGGATTGATTGATTTAATGCCAAAAAAGGTGAATGAGCCAGACATCAGAGGTCATATGGCACTATGGCAAAGCATAAAAAGGGGAGGGGTTAGAGAGGGAAGGGGAAGGAGGTCGGGAGATAGATAGTACTTGTGACAGAACAACGCACCTCTTGGCTGATCTTCTCCAGTGACGGCTTCAGGTCATCACACAGGTCCGTGCCTTGGTGGTAGAAGGTGCTGTAGGCCTTCAGGTAGGACAGCAACTGCAATGTGGTCACACAATCTTATCAGCGGTATCCCAATCTTTGTGACTTTTGGAACAGTTAAAGTAAATCCCCTTGTTCAATTACTTGCAAAATAATTTATATCACTGACTTCTGTAAATTCTAAAGAGACTATCAATGTTATCCCAATCTTTGTGCATTTTGTAACAGTTTCCGCTAAAATAGATTCCCTTGTTCAATTACGTACTTGCAAAATTAATGATATCACTGACTTCTGTTAATTCTAAAGAGTTATTTGACTCTGCTAAAATGTCAGTCTGGAACTTATATTGATGATGAATAAGACTTATGATTAAATGTTTCCATTATTTAAATATATACCAGTCACAGTAAAGAGTAAATGGCTTATACAGAAAAAAATGATGAGTATAAATATACATCAGAAGTAGAGTACTATATTAAATTAAGCATGGACACTCCTTTTCCCACAACATCTAAATTCACATCACGAACTAAATTGGCCCACCCCTTTCTTTATTCTCTTAATGTCTTCTTTATAGGGACTGGCAACTAAGCAGCCTTTTTGTTACCTTTTTTTTTTTTTTTTCTCCCTTGGCCAGTCCTTTGTGATGTAAAAATAATAATAATAATCATTAATGAAACAAAATTATCACTTACAGCCCCAACCACCTCATATCGCTTCTTTCCCTGGGCAACAGACATGGCGTGGACATAGTTAACAGTGGTGTGGCGGAAGGCTCGGCGTGTGGCGATGACCAAGTTGTTGATTTCGTTTACGTCCTGCGTGCGCGTGCGAGACACACCCGAGGCTCGCTGCAACACGCTGTCCATGTCCCCGCTGATCTTCTCAAAGTCCTGCCTCTGATCCTTCACCTTGTGGAGTTCACTGGGGAAGGAGACAATGATGTTGGAGTGATTTATTGATTGATTGATTTAATGCCAAAAAGGGGGAAATGTGCCAGACATCAGAGGTCATATGGCACTATGACAAAGCATAAAAAAGGGGAGGGGTTAGAGAGAAAGAGTGAAACGGTGAGGGAAGGGGAAAGGAACGGATTGTTACAGCAGGATGGTTAGATCAAATGAAGGATGTGGATTTGTTGGAGGAAGGAGATTGAATTACTCAGGGAGAAGGAGGGGGATTCTGGGAGAATGTCAGCAAGACAAGGAGGTCGGGAGAGGGAGTAGTCCCGGAGGACAGATGAGAAAAAGATCTGGAAGGGGCAGTGGCAAGATGGAATGATGATAATGATGTTGGAGTGGAAACACATATAACCTTTACATGGAATCTTGAGTATCGCCTGCACTGTTGATGAGCATTTATACACATATTATGATCACTTTGACTCAACATTTTCTCTCTTCCAATGGTCCACTGTAGTATTCTGCCACATACATACCAATCCTTCTTGAATGCAGAGACAAACTGATTTATTGATGATTGACGATGGTGACATGGATAGTAATGATTGCAACAGTGCGGCATGATAGTAGTCACAGCTAAAAGGTAGACATACTTTTGACAAAATTATACTTACTTTTTGATGAAGCTAGAGAGGTTTTTGGTCACCGCCCTGGCAGCTTGGTCGACAAGTATGACATGGTACTTGGCAGCTTCCCCGAGAGCTGACAACATGCGGTTCAGAGCGGACTGCACACTGGAGTCACCATTAAAATATCCGGCACAATCCCACAAGGTATGAATCAATTGTCTGGAAGAAAATGAAAATAACCTATTAGTACATACTGCATGAAAGCATGACTGGACTGCATACATACATGAAAGTAGCTCCCAAACAAGTACCATTCATTACTACATGAAAATAATAATATGTTGTACTGTTAGGTGCACAACTACTTTTTACTGCAAACACTTCACAAAATTCTTTTAAGAGTTTTTATATTTTACAACCCAGTACTTTATTATCATGAACAGCATTCACTTACTCTTGTTCATGATTGAACTGCTTCCCTGCAAGCACCATCTGATTGCAATGCTTCACCACCTGAAAAATTAGCAAATGGTATATCAATGCTCTATTTATTAACACACAGACCTACATACATAGCATAGTACATACCGGGTGTGATTAAAAAGCTGCAAGAATACACCTATAAAAAGCAGACAATGTTCCTGATTTGAATTTGGCCGCCATCCCTTTTGAAGTAGTGATCTTGTGCAGCGATATGGCTGCCACATGAAAAGAATCCCATCCTGCAAGGCTACAACAGTCATTTCTTTACCATTGAGGGGGAGAACATAACAAATCACAATAAGATGACTTACACAACTAAGATACAAAGATCTCATGCATTACCTTTTCCAGTTTGCTTTCCAATATATCCAGATCCTTTTCATTTTCTTCTAAAACTTGCCTGAAATTAGAATAAAAACAAATTAACTTCATTTAATCTACGTAAAAAAAAACTTACCTATAAGTATAGTTTGGCATAGAATATTCTTGGATACAAATCATACATCATATACAGATATCATATACTCATACATACTCATACAGCAAACAGATAATTTTGACTGACTGATCAAATAAAACTTCATACAGATTTTCCATTAAATATGTATATATCTTACATAGTCTATCAGAAAATTTGCCAAATATGACTACTCCTTTCTATCTATCAAATAACATGTATCAATTTGCTCTTACTTGGGAACTTAATATATAGGTTTAGAGGATAAAGATAACCTCAATTATTCTATTCTAAAAAAATGTATCAATTCTCAATTTTAAAAGAGTAGCAACAGAGTAAAATTAAGAAGACTGGAATGTACAAGGATAGAAGCAAGGCAGAGATTCGTCCACCTGCCCATCTACTGCAATAGGTTTCCCGGAGCAGGTCAGAGAATACCACAAGGCAAGACATAGGGATTAAAAATGTTGTCCATGTCAGCTTGCAAAACAGTACTCTCTACATAGCACCATTGATTGATTGATTGACATTATTTAGTCTCTACATAGCACCATTGATTGATTGATTGACATTATTTAGTCTCTACATAGCACCATTGATTGATTGATTGACATTATTTAGTCTCTACATAGCACCATTGATTGATTGATTGACATTATTTAGTCTCTACATAGCACCATTGATTGATTGATTGACATTATTTAGTCTCTACATAGCACCATTGATTGATTGATTGACATTATTTACTCTCTACATAGCACCATTGATTGATTGATTGACATTATTAGTCTCTACATAGCACCATTGATTGATTGATTGACATTATTTAGTCTCTACATAGCACCATTGATTGATTGATTGACATTATTTAGTCTCTACATAGCACCATTGATTGATTGATTGACATTATTTAGTCTCTACATAGCACCATTGATTGATTGATTGACATTATTTACTCTCTACATAGCACCATTGATTGATTGATTGACATTATTTAGTCTCTACATAGCACCATTGATTGACTGATTGACATTATTTAGTCTCTACATAGCACCATTGATTGATTGATTGACATTATTTAGTCTCTACATAGCACCATTGATTGATTGATTGACATTATTTAGTCTCTACATAGCACCATTGATTGATTGATTGACATTATTTAGTCTCTACATAGCACCATTGATTGATTGATTGACATTATTTAGTCTCTACATAGCACCATTGATTGATTGATTGACATTATTTAGTCTCTACATAGCACCATTGATTGATTGATTGACATTATTAGTCTCTACATAGCACCTTGATTGATTGATTGACATTATTTAGTCTCTACATAGCACCATTGATTGATTGATTGACATTATTTAGTCTCTACATAGTACCATTGATTGATTGATTGACATTATTTAGTCTCTACATAGCACCATTGATTGATTGATTGACATTATTTAGTCTCTACATAGCACCATTGATTGATTGATTGACATTATTTAGTCTCTACATAGTACCATTGATTGATTGATTGACATTATTTAGTCTCTACATAGCACCATTGATTGATTGATTGACATTATTTAGTCTCTACATAGCACCATTGATTGATTGATTGACATTATTTAGTCTCTACATAGCACCATTGATTGATTGATTGACATTATTTAGTCTCTACATAGCACCATTGATTGATTGATTGACATTATTTAGTCTCTACATAGCACCATTGATTGATTGATTGACATTATTTAGTCTCTACATAGCACCATTGATTGATTGATTGACATTATTTAGTCTCTACATAGCACCATTGATTGATTGATTGACATTATTTAGTAAGAGTTAGTCCACAATTTAGATCATACAGGCACATTGCATTAACATAACCGTGAAGTATGCTAGCTCTCACAAGGATAATCTCCAAAAAATTCCAAACTTATTTCCAATGGGGTCCCTGTTGTGAGGGAATTCAATGCAGTCGTGATGTGAATTTACAGAACAGCTGGAAAGTAAAAGTAAGTATGCAGCAAGCAGGTAAATAAATAAAATACACCAGCTTATTACAGCAGATTTCACTCTTTGAAATTATAAGAATGCAAGGAATGAATAGCTACCGTATGTAAGGATAAGAAGAAAAGCCCAAGTCAAGCATCAAAAAGACATCAAATATAAATGCATGGAGCAACCTATACTGTTTTACAGATATGCTATGGGTAAAACAAAATTGAACTGAAAGATAAGATTTAATATGATGAAGGAAACATTTACAAATAAAGAGCAAAATCAGAAAATGTGTGAGATTCTAAAACAAGAAATTATAGTCTGTATTCACAAAGGAAATACATTCAAGACAGACCAAAAACATGAACTCAGAAACACATCAACTGGATGATATTGTGATGACCCAAAAATGATTTAAATAAAATCCATGGACATAAGCAAAGCCATAGGACCAAACGCTATAGCTTGCTAGGTAGTGAGAGAATGTGCAGAGGAACTAATTATGTCACTATACATATCAAAGACAGTTATTGGATAGGTACCTGGAAGAGTACATATAGTTCCATTATTTAACCCCATGAGGCCCAGAACGTAATTTCAATTGTAGTTTGGGTACCATTAGACGATTTTCAGTAAATATAAGCAATATTTTATAGATATGACCTATTTAGTATTCTCGTCCACTCGCTCATTTGGTATATTAAGTTACTTTTCGTTATTTCATGGCTGACAACAGACTATTTCATATAGCAAAGGAAAGATCTGGGCGTGAAGGGGTTAAGGGAACAGACAGGACCCTTCGAACTACAGACCTGAATCACAAACAAGTGCAGTGTGTTTAATACCAGAAAGAAAATAATACAAAATATATTTATTCCCTTACCTAAACCTCGGGGAGTCCCTCTGACACTCGATGTTGTCTATGATCGCCTTCATCTTGGACTATTCTGTAAAGAGACAACACTGTATGAATTAAGACACAATTTTCAAGATACAGTATGTAGAACTGTCTTGTGCATAGTGACTACAAAAATGTATAGAGTAGCTATGCTGATATTGCCTATGACATGCAATCCAGGTTTATTTCTTGTCAGTTAAACATGCACATCAGTTTTCCCCACACTGTTGGTTGTGGTGAGGCACACGTTCACTCTACATCACTTTACGATACTTAAGAGGAACGTTGTAATCAAGAAAACCACACATACGATAAAAAATTCAAATCCCAGCTTGCAGGTCAAAAAGGGAATAACCACGATGCACTGAAGCAATGGTGTGTCGTCTTCCCGTGAACGTTACTAAAGACGTTATTGTTGTTTCTACTGCACTTTAAAGCATTACAAGGCACGTAGTTATAACCGTCCTCAACTTGTAGATCTGGTATCCGGTCATTTCGCCCACATGCCATTTCGCCACACCATGGAGTCATTTCGCCCACAGGTCAATTCACCCACACAATGGAGTCATTTCGCCCACACTATGGAGTCATTTCGCCCAAGGTTACTGGTGGTTCATTCCATTTCTTACAGAGGAAGATATAGTTACCTGACTTCGTGACATGGATCGTGTGGGCGAATTGACTCTTACATGTGGGCGAATTGACTCTAACATGTGGGCGAATTGACGTGTGGGCGAAATGACCGGTAACCGTAGATATGACCATTTGCAGCATTTCTAACTCCTACCTACAACACCAGTCGGAAATTTTAAATAATGCAAGGGGGTCTGGGGGGGGGGCGAACGCCCCCCATCGATGTTAGGTTACGTAAACAATGCCCAGGCTAGGTTAGTTAACTAGCGGGGGTGGGGGGTCTGGAGGGGCTCTCCCCCCCCCCAGTTATGTCAGGAGAGTATTGGTCAATAGGGAGTATTGTACTACCTAAACTGCAGTTTTACCATATTGTTGACTCATCAAACTGCCTAACAGATTCAATGTTAATATATCCCCACGTCATGCAGGCCGTTAACTCTGCACCCCAGCCCAGGAGGAAGCAAGTCTCCCCCTCCAGCCCTCCCTGCCCGTCCCTGCCCCTGCCTTCATTACCCTGTGGGCGCGGCTCCTGCGACCCGCGGCGACCCTGGCGTGGATGGTGGAGGCGTGTGGCGGCGGGTCCTGGCGAGCACTGTGTGGCATCCACGACCCACACACACACGACCTGTCAGACGCCTCAGTCAGCCTGCCGTGACACACACACTGCCATGGGTCACTCCCTCAAGACCCTGCACTAACAAAACATTACAAATAAAACAAACACACATCAGCCCGGCGCTAGGCACAGGCTCAACATGGGATCCAATACTGTAAAAGTTTCAACTCCCTCCTCTGATTTCACGGCCGCGGTAATTTTTTTCCATCTATTAATTTGTCACAAAAGAGGCGGGTCACCTGTGAAAGCGCAGATATAGTGTCACAGGAAATGAAATTGTAGCTAAAGAGGATATCATGAGAGTTCTCCGGAAATTTGAGTAAAAGCGTGAAAAAATGCATTAACCTGACCACTATATCAATCCATCATTCACTATACCTATAAGCTTAATTCAGCTTTAGTACCCTATCTTTAATTATAAATCTGCTGTCCAAAATGTTCCAGAGTTTATTTGATATTATTCATTACGTTGTCTATACCAGCAGAGTCCTATAAGTACGTCTATTTCTTCTTGGTCTTTCTAATTTTGTTAAAGTAAAATGAAATATAAACAATCATTCATCTTTTATTAACCTTTAGCGTAGTGTTGGGCCAGACTGATATTTACCAAAGAATTAAGTATCTCATTCAGGTGATTTCTAATGAATCCTTTAAGACTAGAGTAGCTACCTTTATGTTTATCAAGAGACCCTATTTAAGACGGGTGTGCTACATTTACGTAGAATATTCTTACCATGTGAAAAAAAAGGTCACCAGTCCACAAGGAGAGTGAGCAGTGGACAGAGGGTCGCCATAGCCCTACACCATAGTGGGGGAAAAATCAATAGATCAAAATAAACCAAAGTTACCAAACATGAATACATCTTTATTAGAAAATCTAACAAGCATGTAAAAGAACACTGTTAGCCCAAATATATTCCAAGATATATGACTCCTTGGCACTGAGTATTGAGGTATGCATGATAGTTATAAGACTTTTGATATTAGCTTCTTTCCTCACAGATGTCGGGAGTCTGGTTTGGAGGATTTCACACTTTGATATAATAGACAGAATGAAGCTACTGTAGCATTTTGAGATTTAAGTCAAGGCTATACGAAAACATTTTCTAGAATACTGGTTCTAATGAACATGCAGAACTGAAATTTTTGTATTAAAACAAACTACTAACTAGGCTACCCTCACTGATATAATTGCTGCTGCAACTTGACAAAATGCTTGTAATAATGCTGCTGATTTTAACTGATTCAGCAAAGAAAAAAAATTTGGTGTCCATTATCCTTGTATAGCCAACAATTAAAGCTAATGCTGTAGCTAATGATGCATTTCCATCAGGATTTGAAGACATAACACAAGGCACCTATACATTGTTTTCTGAAAATGTTTATGCTCACTTGGACCATCAATCACATAAAAGTTAGTAGAATTTCTCAAGGCAAGTTTTGTCCAGGAGATTGAAATTTGTTTAAGTACAGCTGCACTTTATTAATTTAACGATCTTCCATTACTGCACTTAATTAAGCTTTGAATGGTAGCATAGAGCAAATTTGTTGACCAAGATTTATAACGGTAAAGAATTCAAACAAATATTTTTGCATACAGTAGGCTACTATGTTTTTCCTCCAATAATTCAATCTAGAAAGAGTCATCCAATTTTCTGTTTGATTTATTCTAAACCATACATGGAACAATATAAATTACCCTCACAATGCAATCCTTTCCTTTGCTATATCCAAAATTACAAAAACCCACTTCAAGTTCCTGCTTTCACTGTGCTGGTGACAGGTCAATGTTCACTTCAGCTACACACTACATCGTGAGTATCTTTGAGTAATATGGCAATACTTGTAGTTATTAGAGAAACAAAACACAAAACCTTGGACTAGAATTTGCCAGTACCAATCACAATATACATCTCTTAGCTTAAGTCAAGTAAACTAACCTGCTGGCTTGAAGTATGCAATGAAAATCTGGAGTGACATAACAGGTGCTTATTTCAGAAAGTCGATAAGTGCCATCAATAAAAAATTAAGAAAATGGCTTAAAAATGTTTCAATGTTCAAAAGATATGACATTTTGAACATTGAAAGATTTTGAAGCCATTTTCATAGCTTTTTATTGATGGCGCTTATCGACTTTCTGAAATAAACGCCTCATATAGACTGTAGTGGAGATACAACTTCAGATTTTCAGCTTCAGCGAAGAGTATAAAGAGTGGACGGACATGTGCATTTCTGGTAAGTCTAAAACCCAAACTCCCAAAAGAAAATGTACGGAAAACATTCTGAAATCCTTCCATCTGGCTCGCTACAACTGTGATGGCCTGATAACACCACCACAATTATTGATATTCATGTCATACTTTTCAAATTATAAATAAGTTAGATTCCATAAAATATGCTGTAATTCAGATGTAGATATTTTACTACCATAAAATACCATAGCCAGTCGTCCTATTAATCATATTCATATTTTCTTTTACTAAGGAAAGCTTTTACCCTTATTCTGCATTACAAAGATGATCCTATAGATTGTTGCTTTAAATTTCTAACTTGTACCTTCACTCAATATCATAACTTGAAAGAGAAAAATAACCGGTAAGATGAACGGAAAATCACAATTTCTGTTGGTGTATTTAACTTCAATGCAAATTTCCAAATCATAGTTCCTGCCATCGTATCTGGTCACTACAAAAAACTAACTATAGAATAAATAATACTGGCAGTTGCCTCTCCTTTCAGTTGCAAGTCAAAAGAAACCAGCGTAACAGTGTAATCTAGAGTAAACTAAGGAACATGAATCAAGTGTCAAAGTAGATAAAAACAAACAAAAAAACACTCATTGCACACCACGGTACATCAACAGTACCTTATTCCCTATAGTCTATTTTTTTTATGATGGTCAAAATGCACTAAGGAAGCCACGCCCCCTGCCTTCCCCTCTATTCTACGGGGCAGCTGATTGGTGCATTCCTCGCATCATCACTACCAATCACAATATCTTCACTACTTAACAGCGACGTGACCACTGGACAGAGCAATCTTCACTACAGAGGGTGACAAAATAAAATAACCCTTTGTAGTGAAAATTGCTGTGTCTAGTGGTCACGCACTGTTAAGTAGTGAAGATATTGTGATTGGTAGTGATGATACGAGGAATGCACCAATCAGCTGCCCTGTAGAATAGAAAGGGAGGCAGGGGGTCGTGGCTTCCTAAGTGCATTTTGACCATAATAAAAAAATAGAATATAGTTCATCCTTTTTTGGATCTTCATGCCGAATATCAACTTCAAGAGGCACAGAGTTGATTACTGATTCAATTCAAACACCAAAAATTGCTATCACAGCTTCCTTGTATATGCGACACATATGACATTAAATAAATGTTGAATGAGGATGAAATATGAAGCATTTATAAGTTTTATTGCTGATAATGAGTTGCTCTCGGATAAGACAATATTATCCTGACTTGTTGGGGCTTCAGTGACTGCTTTAACCCCTTCACGCCCAGATATTTCCTTTGCTATCAAAAAACTGTTTGTTGTCGAGCCATAAAATTACGAAAAGTAGCTTAAGATACCAAATTAGCTAGTGGAAAGGATACTAAACAGGTCATATTTATAAAATACTGCTTATATTCACTCAAAATCGTCTAATGGTAGCCAAATTACAATGAAAATTACGTTCTGGGTCCCAAGGGGTTAAGAGTCATGTATTATTGTCGGTGACCAAAATAGAGGACAACCGGTGATCACAGGTATTGACTCTCTATTGTGCAACTTATAGCAGGCAAAAACAAAATGTATTAAAATATCAAACTTCTTACATGAAGATGAGATCAGTTCCAATGTCAAACCCAGACTTGAAATGCCACACATGTTACAGGTTATGCCTAATTCTACAATAAATAGAGCATAGATCCAATCTCAACCTCCGTTATGTGTATCACAAATTGCATAAGACAAACTCTTGTACTTGGTGATACGACGTTGTTCCCATGGCATCTTATGGAACATCCTTCTCCTGTAGTCAATCAAGCTTCTCTAACTGGAGATTAGAATGGGCATCTTCAATTCTTACCTGGGAATTAAAATAAAAGAAATAAGTTAAGTTTGTTATGGTGGACCTGTAAGATGTGTGAAGGGGACTGACAACGCAATAAAGGCATATTACCGTAATAGGTATTTTTCTGTGTCTAACAAACAAAAGTGCCTCAGAATTCCTATGAGGGCATGGGATATGTGAGGCTTTATGAACCAGAATTCATATCTCTTTAATATACTAACCTGAAAATAGAAGACCCTGTGATGCCTCAGCTAACAAACACTTTGGTGTCAATCACACGCGACGCCCCTGGGTCTCCGGTTATGAGTTCATCCATACCGTTCTGGAGTTAATGAATTTGTATCAAATAAATAAAGAAAAATGTCCTTGATACTCAGTTCCTAAGTACTAATAAAAAGTAATAATAAATTTCAATAAGCTTAAGTCTAATCTTTTCAAATAATATGCGGCACAGTGAGGCAGACTCTGTATCAATAATTTTCAATACCATCTAACACAAGGTCTTCAATTTCCAAAAGTTCTCCCATATGGATCAGAATGTTTTTCTCCAATTCATCTGAATATTTGCTGGCTTTTCAACAATGTGGATAAAAAACAATTGAGGAGAGATTTACTTCTACACTTATTTCCACTTCCTTAGTTTTCAAGCCTATGGTGGATTACTTTTCTCTGCCATTCCACACCATGAAGAAAAGTTATCAGTTGCCCTCCCAATGCTCCTTCCCAAAGAACGTATTTATTGCTTCACAGCCATATACTTAAGCATAGACCACTGTATACCTGGACTGCGCACGGAATATCGGCCTGTTGCGCAAGGGCCCGAAGTCGGAGGGCCGCTCGGATTCATATATATATATACGGATCATATAGACTGGTTTATCAGTATATATGATATACTGTAATCTTCGTAAATGTTTGTTCTATAATATTATCAAATAAAAAACAGTAAAACACGCTAAAGAAATCCATTACGAGACTATGAAGAAATATGCATGAACTTAATATTCACTTCAACTCTTCGCCATTTAAAACTTTGCGAGTCAACTTTTATCATGAAGGGTATCAATAGAAGCGCAATTTTATTAGCTTTCCATTGCTATATTTCGTTATCTGATAAATGAATTAGAACCATGCATAAATTAGCGTTAACTAAATAAATAAAATCCTCAATCGGGTAATTTACCCGATTGATGAGGTTATTTATTTAGTCAACACTAATTTATACATGGTACTAATTCATTTATCAGAAAACGAAATATATAAGTAAATAAATAACATCATCAATCGGGAAAATTACCGATTGATGATTTTATTTATTTATTTAACGCTAATTTATGCATGGTTCTAATTAATTTATCAGATAACGAAATACATCAATGGAAAGCTAATAAAATTGCGCTTCTATTGATACCCTTCATGATAAAAGTTGACTCGCAAAGTTTTAAATGGCGAAGAGTTAAGTGAATATTAAGTTCATGCATATTTCTTCATAATCTCGTAATGGCATTTCTTTAGCGTGTTTTACTGTTTTTTATTTGATAATATTATAGAACAAACATTTACGAAGATTACAGTATACCATATATACTGATAAACCAGCCTATATGATAGTCCATAGACCACTATATCTCTTTGTCGGGCGCCCCGCAGGCCCCTATGCAGCCCCGCAATTCAAAACATTGTCGCGTGAACAGTCCAGGTATACAGTGGTCTATGGCTTAAGAGATAATTAGGTGTCCATAGACTAAAACGTTTTGGGTGCCCTCTACCTCTCTATCTCGGGACTTCCCAAACCCTATTTTCAATGATAGGTAGGATGTAAAGCACGATCCCTAATCTTTTTTTTAACATAGGGGTGTGAGCCGTGAAAGATGAACAGAACATTAGAACATAAGAAAATGAGATTGATTTAATGCCAAAAAAGGTGAATGTGCCAGACATCAGAGGTAATATGGCACTATGGCAAAGCATAAAAAGGGGAGGGGTTATAGAAAATAGCGAAACGGATAGCGAAAGAAAATGTGAAACAATACAAATGAAGGAATGTGCGACTCACCTGCAACCCCAAGCCTCCTAGGTTGTCCATCATGTCTTCCCTGTCAGGCACAAAGAGAAGGAACAAATCAATACTAGAACATACATTTATCTTTTTTTCAAATACGAAAGTAAACAGACTCACAAGTAAGATCACTCACTTCTTTCTGCAAATGTATTTTTAAGAGGACAAAGGTACTAGCAAATTGTGCTAGACAAAAAAAAGTTACTGTCCATGAACTGATGCTTTTAACTTAATGACTTTGCACTCAGTCCACACATAACCATTGGTAAGCCAGATAACTACAGCTACCTGCCTGAACCATGTCGTTTCGCTTCCCTACATTTCATTATATGACGATGACAAACCATAATAGTTTATTCAGACCATTCTTTTTCGTGCTATCTGCGGTATCTCCACAGCAGCTCACATTTCTGAAGTTGATACATGGTATGATGTACCTGTACTATACAGACAGGTACATCATACGTTAACATGATAATGTCTGAACTGTTTTTTTCTTTCTATTGTGAAACCAATTAACACTGCTTGACAACTCACCTCGAGTGGTTTCTGACTGAGAAGTTATTATTACGGATGGTATTGGTGCTGCAAAAAGGTAAAAAATCCATTTATGGAACTAAGGTAGATCATTTTACTTTGTAGATGAAGAACTTTTCACACAACACTTTTACTGAGAAGGCAATGAATACTGGTTTTCAGAAGGAAAACTCTCATACAAGCAAATGTAACACCACACTAACTGTCCCATGCAATGACACAAACACCATCACTTGGGGAAATAGATCCTCATTAAGTTCTTCCCATTAACCAATTAATGTTCACTTTTGGTTAAGCACAAGCATTTCCAATTCCTGAATATTAGACTAATCTAGAATACCAACACAGTCAAGCATTACTCATAGGAACAGACAGTTTGTGTGGATATCACAATATATAAATAACAGTGTTCTGATCTATCACTCTCTCTTATGAAAATGGTGATTCAACATTATAAATACAATGCAGAACTTAAGTGTCTTTTCCTTTAAACATCCTTTTACTGTATATCACTATTTGTGGGGTGGCATGGACCCCTTCTGTTGTTTTGTGGCAAAGTTCCTCACACATACAAAATCCAGAAGCAAGTACAGGACGGCAAGACTTGATTGTCCACTCCTTTACAACCACATCCACATATGAGGCGCTTATTTCAGAAAGTCGATAAGCGCCACAAACAAAAACCTGAGAAAATGGCTTCAAAGTTTTTCTATGTTCAAAATGTCATATCTTTGAAGGGGAGCATCACACAAATATTTCCAGAAATATTTGTGTGATGCTCCCCTTCAAAGATATGACATTTTGAACATACAGTAGAAAAAATTTGAAGCCATTTCCTCAGTTTTTTGTTTGTGGCGCTTATCGACTTTCTGAAATAAGCGCCTCATATGTAGGTACATAACAAGACTGCAGATCGTTACTGCAGATAACGTGTCTCCTGAAGCCTGGGTTAAAACACATCTACAGGTGAACAGAATTTTTGAACCCCTGCCTCTTAACTAACTTTGAAGATCTAGATAAAGTGTCAAGAACTTTTGTTTATTCGACCCAAATCATGTACCTAAATTTACATCTAGAATACATGATCACAGAATTTAGAATGATATTATTATTTGTCGACCCGTCTCTTGCAATTAGGACTAATATACAATTTATAGTATTATACCCCTGTGGCACAAAGCATTTCAAAACAGCTCGTATCACATAGATGAAGATTTTACGCTAAGCACACATGCACATGGTAATACTTACGCTCCTTTGTGGAAGCGACCGCCTTCCCCTCGTATCCTGTTCATGGCGTGTCTGTGTCTGGACTCATGGAGGTATTTCTGCAACACGAGATATAAAGGATCAATGGCATAATGTGACAAAAAGCTTCAAAATTAACCCCTTCACACCCAGATGTTTCCTTTGCTATAAAAAATTGTCTGTTGTTAACCATAAAATTACGAAAAGTAACTGCATATACCAAATTAGTTAGTCGACAAGGATACTAAACAGGTCATATCTATAAAATAGTGTTTATATTCACTAAAAAATCTTATCCAAATTACAATGGAAATTACGTTCTGGGTTTCAAGGGGTTAAAGTACAACACACAGTCAATGCACAAGGACAGAACAGAAGGAATACATACTTTCCGTTCCTTGGGTATCCTCCCGTCCCCTTCTAACTTGGCTCTAGCTTGTCGTCTTTTAAGAATTCTGTGGTACTGTTTAGCATTAACGTAAAGGGGCTCCTCCTCCAAAAGTTCTGGTCCGGGCAGAGGTATTCGCTGCAGCTGGGCTACTCCTCCATTACCAACCTGATGATTAAAAACGGAGTGAACAAAAATTGCAGAATTCGAATTTTAAAACTATGCTACAAAATCATTCATCACTGAATACATATTATTATTACATATGCTTGTACCATATGTTATAATCCAGTACATCCTTATTCAAAATTGTAAGTTTATTCCAACACTGTACATAATGTCTGTTCTTGTTTTAACCTTGTTCACATTACACAAATTTAAAATAACGCACTTAACAGATCTAGAATTAAAAGAATGTGTGTCTAATAATGCACAGCTTTATACACAGCCACCCAACACATTATGTTGCTTTTGTACTACTACATATAACATACTCTTAAAATTGTGTTAGGTAAAGTTTAATCCTTTGTTACATATATTTTGATAGTGGCCACAAAGGGAAGGCAATCCCATTATCTACCATGGTTACTTTTTTGTTATTGTTGTATGGATTTGAGTGGCACAGGCCTTTAGCTTTTGGTGGGCCATAGGTGGTTCTGCATAGAGGGTGAGCTGTAAAGAGATCGTGGGGGAGGGGGGGGGAAGGATGTGAGGCATGGTATTCTACTAAGCAACCCCCGATGGTGGCTTGCAGCTCCCCTCTATCATCATTTATCACTATACTTTCCTCAATTGTATACTAAGCGTTTTTTTCTTTTTTGTTAATTATTATTACTTTGGTATTAATCTTCATATGATGTCTTTGAAACCCCTGTGGAAGGGAGACACATTTCCAAGACAAGTACAGTACATAATAACATAAGAAAATAAGGAAGCTACAAGAGGCCGTGAGACTTACACATGGTAGTTCCTGGATGGACGTACATTGAACATAGAACAACACTGTACGTTAAACTCACCATAACCACGCTGCCTAGGTTATTCTGGGAGGTTTGAGTTGCTGCCGGTGTCTGCTGGCTGGTCTGGGTGGGACTCTGCGTCACGGTGCCCCCTTGAGATGTGGCCAGCTGGATAATGTTGCCTGAAAGATTCATACCTTAAAAAAAATAAAAAAATTAGTGTATGATTTATCGACAGAAATCTATACACATCTTACACTATGAAAATATCTTACATAATATATGCAGTAATTCATAATGGTGGAAGGGATGCAAAATATACAATACTAAAGCAATAGACATGAATGTATGACTATGTAAACTCGACCTTCGATCTAACGGAGTCCGGTACAACACATTTCGGCTTTAACAGACAAATGACCTGTGACCTAACCCCTTTATTTAACAGACATTTGGCTTTGATGGACTACTGGTTCCTCCTATTAGTTTGGTCAATCAAGGCTTGGGTGTAGTTTACCATCAAATGCAGTGTAATTGTCCTATGTTGTTTAGTATTTTGTTACCTTAACCCCTACACGCCCAGATCTTTCCTTTGCTATATAAAATTGTTGTTAGCCATGAACTTACGAAAAGTAACTGAATATACCAAATTAGTTAGTGGACAAGGATACTAAACATGTCATACCTATAAAATATTGCTTATAGTCACCAAAACTCGTCTATGGTACCCAAATTACAATGAAAATTAAGGTCTGGGCCTCAAGGGGTTAATAGTCATTTGGCTTTGATAGACTACTGGTTCCCCCTATTAGTTTGGTCAATCAAGGCTTGCGTGTAGTTTACCATCAAATGCAGTGTAATTGTCCTATGTTGTTTAGTATTTTGTTACCTTAACATTGTACATTTGCTTTTTAATAATGTTTCTGCAATTCAGACATAAGAACATAAGAAAATAAGAAGCTACAAGAGGCCGCGCCGCGAGACCTACACGTGGTAGTTCCTGTAGTGTTAATTTTCTTTAGTGTGTTTAGGTTGGTGTCCTATGGCGGGGTCACAGCCTGAGAGGTTCATGGCTCAGGTGAAGAGACCTCAACCACGATATCAAAGGGCCTCTTCAATTCCCCTTGTTGTTCTCTGCGTAAGAACTATGGAAACTATCTAAATAGCTTCAATTTGCTAATCCTCTATTCATATTATCAAAATAGTTTGGAAAGGCAGTTTATAGTATGTAATCTATGAATCTCTCAACAGATTCATCCAAGTTAAGTACCATTCCTCAAATATCACTTAGTACACTGACTGACACATATTTATTTATCACAAAAAATAGCTGAAACATATCTAGTCGCGGTAGAATTTAATTTGATGTCCACTTTCTATATCTTTCTATATGACCATTTTAGTTTACTGTACAACATGCTACCACTCTGTTTTTTGTTGTTGTACCCATTACCTGTAACAAGCCCTTCAATTTAATGGCCATTAGTCTTTAACCAACCCCTGGTGACCCTTGTTAGTCCATTAAATCAAGGGCCATGTGTACTGTTCAGAAAATTCAACATATAATTACAAAGAAAAAGTGTCTGATTATAGGAACATAGGAGGAACATAGGAACATAAGGAAGCTACAAGAGGCCGTGAGACCTACACGTGGAAGTTCCTGTTACTTAATTAACACTACCTAAATCCACCTTTCATTCCCATCTATGAAATTACCTAGCCTCCCTCTAAAGCTCCCTATTGACTCCGCACTAACTACCTGAATCATACTACCCATTCACAACCCATTAATTACTTTCATGAATTATAACCTTACTATCATATGAATAAGACCATCCACATAGGCTTGTTGATGCACAAACTACAGATCAGTGAGGAAATCAGGAATATATAATCCTACCAACAGTAAAAACGCACAAGAATGGCACTAGAGCAGGAGGTTTTCATAGTAACTCACACTAACAGCATCAATACTTACCTCCAGACTGCTGTTGGAGAATATTGCCTTGGCCATCCACTTGAATAGGATACACAATGGCCTGGCCATCTGAGGTTTGGATAATCTGTGCTTGCTGTGTTGACCCGGAAGGTAAAGTCACTACATGGTTGTTGCCCTGATAAATAATGGTCATGATTCAATAAGAATTCAGATAATAAAAACAGCCTTATAAGTCAATGCAGTACTCTCCCTTTACTCCTACAACATAGTGTAGTAAACAACTATTTATAATGACAGTGGGCAATTCTATGGAGTAAAAAATATATCTATAATGACAGTGGGCAATTCTATAGAGTAAAAAAAATATCTATATAATGACAGTGGGCAATTCTATGGAGTAAAAAAAATATCTATATAATGACAGTGGGCAATTCTATGGAGTAAAAAAAATATCTATATAATGACAGTGGGCAATTCTATGGAGTAAAAAAATATGTATAATGACAGTGGGCAATTCTATGGAGTAAAAAAAATATGTATAATGACAGTGGGCAATTCTATGGAGTAAAAAAAATATGTATAATGACAGTGGGCAATTCTATGGAGTAAAAAAAATATCTATAATGACAGTGGACAATTCTATGGAGTAAAAAAATATCTATAATAGCAGTGGACAATTAATTCTATGGAGTAAAAAAATATCTATAATAACAGTATGGAGTGAAATAAAGAACTCTATAGCTCTCATTTCCCCACCCTCCCTTGTGACGGGCCAGGACAAGCCGGCTCACCTGTAGGCTCGAGGCTGGCACCACCTGTAGCTGCTGGAGCTGCTGCGTGCCCCCCGCCTGAGCCACCTGGATGGAGCCGGTGCCGCCCACGGTCTGCAGCATCAACTGACCCCCGGCAGTCTGGATGATGTGTGCCCCACCCTAAAGTATTCCAATAGCAATTATCCACAACACCAATCTACCATTTTTATATTAAATATTGGATTAAAGATATATTTCAAGATAGTTATTTTTTTTATAACATATTTTTGATAGATATGAAGACATCTTAAACTTTTACCAATATTTTTCCCCCTCTTCCTTCAGTCATGCATTTCACCCTCCTATTACATCACAGATATCTTTTCCTTTTCTCCTTTATTGATCAGACTATCGCTTCCTTGAGGTAATAATAATAATAATAATAATAACCTTACTTCACCCAAATAGGGCATATGTTGTTACATTGCTGACAAATTAGGAAACTGACCCACACACACATACAGTACAAGAAACACACACAACAGTACAAGAAACACACACACCCACACACATACAGTACAAGAAACACACCCACACACATACAGTACAACAAACCCACCCACCCACACACATAATGCATTCAATATATTCACCTTCCTGGTACAGCCCCATGACCCCCAGCCTTACCTGCGTGGCCGCCTGCTGGACAGCCTGCATCCTGCCTCAAGGGTTGGGATGATGCTCAATGCAATATTTGCTTCCTCCTCAATAACTGAAAACGAGAAATAAAGAAATTATCAGTCACTAAGCCCATAAATTATGCTTGAGCTTATGGTAAGACTGAGGATACCCGTGTTTGTGTGTTCACCTATTTGTTTATTTATAGGATTGCGTCATGTTGGCAATGTCCCTCCTTTAATAGCAAATTAATCATTCTTTTCATGGAATTTGTTTGCTGTTTACACACATCATTACTGGTAGTGCATTCCACGGATCAGTTGCTCTATTTGGGAAACTGTACTTTTGACATCCTGATCTCTTCTTCACTAGTGCCTAGGGTTATTAACCTAACCTAACCCCCTAAAAGGTGGGGAGAGGTTCTCAAAAAATCTTAGTTTGAGACGGTAATGCTATGGAGTAGATCCCCTACTTAATAGAACAAAATATGAGCATATTGGTTAAGATTTGTTTTATCAACCCTGCCATATCTCGTTTACTACCTTATGAAGGACTAATCTTTTGTCATATACGTCTTCCAATAACATTCAAACCTCTTGGTTATTTGGTTCGAAATCACGGACAAAGTTTTTGGATCTCATAAAGATCCGCCGTAGCCCCAGGTATACTTGGGGTAACCTAACTGGGGCTGCGGGCCCCCAGAATCCCTCGCTACTTCACTAACTTAACCTGGATATTGGTTACGTAACCTAACCTAACTGGGTTATTAAACCACTCTCACCCAAATGAAGATCGGCCACCCCAAGTATAGCTGGGGTGGTGGATCTTCATGAGATCCACAAAAGTACCAAATTCATTAAAATCCCATCTATCTTATCAGGAAACAATAATGTCGTGTGAAAACAATAGTGACGAATACTGACACCTAGTGACTTTGTTTCATTTCTTACTACAGCAGAAAAGACCCAAGAATTATTTAAATTCAGCTTAGGTTAGGTCAGGTCAAGTCAGGTTTAGGTTAGGTTAAGTTAGGTTTAGGTTTTCTGAGGGATAATGAGTTTTTCTGGTGTTTTTTATGTGCTTTGATTGGACCTCAAAATCGGTCGATTTCGGACCTCATTTATACAGCAAATATCTCGTTCTGAAGTTCTCCCGCCCCAAAACCCCTCTTCTCTTTCTCTTTCTAGGTGGGGAGCTAAACCACGGTTTTCAGTCGCAGTTCAAAGCCTATTTTCCGGCTGGCTCCCTGAGGGCTTGTAGGATTAGGCCCTAACTCTCTGCTCTTTTTACCCAAGCCTTTTCTAGAAATACTTTAACCCCTTCAATGATTCTTCTATTGGTGTCCCCGGTATCCCACAGGTACTCCAAGTTTATGGGGGCTAGGGGAGGGACTTGGAAACAAGTGCTTTGCCCATGAAATGCATCCCAAAATGCCCATGTGATTCTGCCGAATCACACCAAAGAACACTAGGAAAACGTATTTCCCTTCAAAAATTACTTGAGAACCTCTTTCTGCAAATTAATCAAAATTTTAACATTAACATTTTAATACATGAAGAAATTAAGTTGTCAAACGGGTAAATATGCAGTTTCAACCAATACTCCATATTGACCAATACTCTCCCGACATAATTGGGGGGCCGCGCCTCCCCAGACCACCCTGCTAGTTAACTAACCTAACCTGGGCATTGATTACATAACCTAACCTCGCTGGGGGGTTTCGCCCCACCCCCAACCCCCCTTGCGTTATTTATTATTTCCGCCGGCTGTTATAGGGGTTAGAAATACTCCTTGTGATGAGAACGACACGTTCAGTTTACTTAAAACCACCGATCGTGTATTGGTTTAAACTGCACAAATACCGTCAAATGAGACAGAAGACATGTCTAAGTTTGTCAAATATCCAGGAAATAGTATAATGGCCACTGGTCAGGTTAAGACAAAAGGGCGATACACAAATAACTTCGCTATGGAATAGCTACAATTCAATATTTACCATGAACCGTAGGTAAGAAATGTGTCTGATAGTCACCCATGGTTTACTGAGGCGCCGGTGAGGGTTTATGGTGGTATCTTATTCCATTGCAGCAGTGCAATTTCTAGTTTATTTGACCATAGTACCATACGGAGGATAGCCATCCTATTTTCTTCCATAAGTGATGCAATAGTGTTGGTGTTTTGCCATGGCCACAATATTCCTTGCGGGTTACATGCACAACAGTCGTGTGCACAATCCTGCCTGTTGGATGCAGGCGCTGCCACCTCTAAGTACACGTAATGACTAGTACAAAACTATCATATCGACTAAATTGCCTCATGACTGGCAAAAAGGCTTTGTAGTGTACACAACCCATTATCGGCGAGAGTTCTCGATTGGTGTTTCGACGAGAATTCCTATCGGCGACAGTTCCATAAAGCCACAGGGGCACACTGCCTGGTGGAGGGATAGCTGCGGCCTGGTCTTCCTTTGCAGGCACGTCTTGCAAAACCATACTTTTGCATAAATAATCAGCTGCATGATCAATAATGCCTTCCATAGTACGCACAGGTTCAGACATATGGGCACACTCCCCCTAATGGCCTATGTGGAGGCACATCTTCCCCTCTTCCCTTGGCGTCACATCTCTTCCTCAACATGGCTTCCTTTTCTTTGTGTCACCCGCTAACAAGCCGTCCCAGCCATCCCAGGGGCCTCGACTATCCTTTGGCCCTGTTATCTGCCCTATCCGGGAGTGCCTTATGTCCAGTCCCAATCAAACGTGAGCGGGAAGGAGCTATACAGTATAATTGAGGACTTACATTGGGTATTAGCGCGCAGTTTCCGATGATTGGCAGTGCGACACCAATGAGCGCCGCGCCTCTCTCCGCCGCCTCGCATTGGTCCAGCCAGCCCCACGCCACCCCCCGCGCCTACCTCACACACACACCACCTCGCTCACACGCCTCAACCCTTCCCTCACACACCTCCCCAATAACCCCTTTCTACACCTCCCTAACCTATATCTAACCACTTATCTATTAAAAAACGTATTCTTATTCATGTGCTGTTGTCGTTTAGGAGTTTGATGGTAACTGTGAGCTGTTTGAGTACTTGTCTTTTGTGTTTTGAAACGAAATGTGACTAAATTGTCCAGGAGTCAGTGGTAAAATAGAGTGCCAGGCTTCAGCAAATGAGACAAGACCAGGCGTGGCGATTTTTCAGTGTGCCACATCTAAATTCCAGGTGTATATTGGCTTAATTACCTGATTCTTGATATTTCCATCAGTCCAGACTCCCTTGGATAGCTATCGTGCAGCCTAAATGTGGTTTGAATCGTGGAAACTGCAAGGCCTTCAAGAAAAAGATGTGAAAGACATACAATATACAGCTGGCATTCCTACACCTTATAGATTTAACATTTTTAAAGACTTCGACTGCCTGAAATATAAGAATCATGTCTCATAATCGGGACCATATCAAGGTTAGGGAATATATACCGTGACAGTAAAACTTTCAGAGACATTCAGTTTGGCATCAGCGCAGACAGACAAGAACCCTTTAAACAGTGGTGTTAAGTATAATATACAAATTTTAATAATAGAGTTATATATTACTGCATCTCTTAGTACCTTTACAAAAATGTGGCCCCCTATGATGTAAATAAATAGTGGTATAATTAATACTACATAAAAGCTGCAATACAAATAGATAAATATATTTTGGCGCGTTTTTTGAAGTTGGTGACCCACAGGTTTCATTCTTAATTTATTCAAAATCAATGCATATCAATACAGACCACTACCTCAAGGGAGAAGAGCATCTGTCACTCTTAATAACGTGCAAAGAGAAAGATTTAGGTGTAATTATCACTAACAGACTGTCATTGGCAGACCATGAAAATGAAAAAGTATGAATAGGTGTTTTGCACTGACGTCACGATCTAGCGTCTTCAAGCCAAATGCCGCCGTCTTCAAGCCAAATGCCGCCCGTCGGAGCCAGCTGGAGGACCAACAAACTCCACTTGCCGCCCGTGTTTGCCAGCTTATGGTAATTTTCCCCTACCAAATATATGTTTATCAGTATAAAAGATATACTGTTGTCTTCGGAAATGTTTGTTCTATAATATTATCAAATAAAAAACCGTAAAACACACTAAAGAAAGGCCATTATGAGACTCTCAAGAAATATGCATGAACTTAATTAATATTACTCCACCAACTCCAGCTCTCATTTAATATTTTGCTCGAAAATAATTTTACATGGAGAATATCAATAGAAGCAGAATTTCATTAGCTTTCCATTGATATATTTCGTTTTCTGATAAATAAATTAGAGCCATGTATAAATTAGCATTAACTAAATAAATAACCTCATCAATCGGGATAATTACCCGATTTCATGATGTTATCTATTTAGTTAACGCTAATTTATAAATGGTTCTAATTCATTTATCAGAAAACGAAATATATCAATGGAAAGCTAATGAAATTCCGCTTCTATTCATATTGTCCATGTAAAAGGTTTTCGAGCAAAATATTAAATGGGAGCTGGAGTTGGTGAATATTAAGTTCATGCATATTTCTTGAGAGTCTCATAATGGCCTTTCTTTAGTGTGTTTTACGTTTTTTTATTTGATAACATTATAGAACAAGCATTTCCGAAGATAACAGTATATCTTTTATACTGATAAACATATATTTTGTAGGGTAAAATTACCATAAGCTGGCAAACACGGGCGGCAAGTGGAGTTTGTTGGTCCTCCAGCTAGCATCTCCCGCGCCTGTCGCAGCCATAACAAGGGCTGTGACGTCACGTGCAAGACACCTCTATGCATAACTTCATTAACTTGTCAGCAAATATGAGAGTAACTTTAGATAAATCAATGTGGGATAAAGAAGATAATGCCATGCTATATTAGATCTGACAGCAATACATCTGTGGAATTATAGTTGCCTGAAAATGTTATGTGTGCCAATAATACGTAGTAATTATTAGGAGTGGATAGGGCAATGAGTTAAAATTTACTTTGGGGCCGAAGTGGGAAAATATAAATAAAATACGGCCCAATAAAATAAATAATAATAAAAAAAAAACTTTGAAGATAATTTATGAGAGTGGGTGATATGACAGAGCCTTGAGGAACACCACTAATAGTAACCTTAACAATGACCGTCTACAGCAGCTGCAATAGAGCGGTTAGATAGGAAACCTATAAGATGAAGGAGCAGAGAGAAGGATAGAAACCGAAAGACGGTAGTTTGGAAATTAAAGATTTGTGCCAGACTCTATCAAAAGCTTTTTATTTCACCGAAACTCGTACCGTAAAGGAGGATGGACAGGATTCAGTTAAGAAAGCTAGATTACCAGGAGATCGCCCTTTGCGAAAACCATACTGGGTGATCAGATAGAAGAAATTGTGAGCAGATTGATGCTTAAATAATAAATTAATTTTATTAAGGAACGATTCAAAAGCTATAGGACGGTATATACCAGTGCATTTTTTAACATCATAACTGGGCGACCAAAATGTCTCCCAGTGATGAAAAATTGTCACCCAGTAAGGACAATTTTCAGCTACTGGGCGACAAGGTATTTATTCATAAAATCCTTCCTGGATACAATGGTTCATCATATCTGTGTTTGCTAGATCCAGAAGTGCATTCATATTACTGCTTGATTATGATCTATATTTATACATAACATACAAAGGGAAGATGATGTACGTAGCCAAAAAACTATATTTTAACAGATATGCCTACTACTTTTTTGGATATCCAAAGAATGTCGCCCAGTAAAATTTGCTTAAAAAATGCACTGGTATATACACATAGCTTGAGGGTTCCTAATTTTTATATTGCAGCCTTTTTATTTTAACAGGGTGAATGTGAGCAAACTTCCAGCAAGATGGAAATGGTGGAATAAATAAGTACCGGTAGACATACATAGACAGAGACGAAAAAGTTTGAACAAGATAATGATCGCGACTCACGTTATTAATTACTTGTTCCATCATTATCTTAAGGCGTTTTCTGCGGGGGATTTTTTATTGCAATCGGAAAATTTTCGATTGCAAACGGTCACTTTCCTGTTGCTGTTCGGGCAATCATCTTCCCTGGATGGTTGAACAGCAATCGAAATTTGAGCAATCGAAAAATTTTCGGTTGCAATCAAAATCCCCCGCAGAAAACGCCTTTAATTACCTCAGAGGCTCAGAAGTGGCGCTTGACATCACTGCTGGTTGATCTGCTTGTTCTGTTCCCAGCAGCCGATTCCGTTCTTTTCCTGCTATCATGTGCTATGGATAAACGCGTCTGTACATAAATGAAGGGCAGTGAACTCCCCCGAAGCCAAGATTGGACGCGCCCGAGGTGAAGCGGGAAACCTCAATGCTACCTCTACGTACTGCATGCTATTCAAAGGCATTTTTTTTTTTTTTTTTTTTTTTTACCTTTGTTAATTAAATTCTTGAATCTATATGTTAATGCTTTCATCACATACAACAGATATAAAGCCAAACAGCCAACTTGGCTAACTACAATCAAATACCACACGAAAACAAAAGCCAAGCCAGCCGAACACCACGAACAAAAAAAGCAACAACTCCTTCAAGAATCAAAACAACCACCATCACCACCGCCTTTATTATTGCTGTGACGCCTCAGCCTTTCACACCCAGGGCGTATAGACTGCTCCATCACCACACCATTACCTTTATGCCAGGACTGATACCCTCATGTGCATGTGACTCACGGAACAGTGCGTATTCCAGCACTTTCCCGGAATACTTTTGAGTGACCCCCAAGATGTCTCAACGCCTCGCCCAGTGTTTCCTGTTAGCGGCCTGCATTCTAGGTAAGCCACTCATGCTTTACAGGTGTTATTCTTGATTATTCTAACGTTAAACCTGTGCGGGATGAATCTCGATACAAGTGATGGAGATGTGTTACGAGTAGTGGTCACCATGGGCGTGGCTCCTGGGTGTGCCTCCTGAAGGGTTTGGGCGGTGTAGCGCGCCGACTAGCTACCCCGCCCGCATAGCTACCCTGCCACGACTACGCACGCGCGGCAGATTTGTGTTATCATCAGATTCGCTTATTTAACCTAAATAACTACAAAACTGAACCCAAACCTATCCTAAACATAACCAAACCTAAACCAAACCTTAACTTTACCTAAATTTAACCACTTATTTTTATATGATTATAGCTGGGTTAGGTTACGTTTAGGTTAAATTAAGACTTGGCTTAGATTTGATTTAGGTTAGGTTAGGTTTAGGATAGGTTTGCCCTAAGTTTTGTAGAGTTATTTAGATTAAATTAGCGGCAGGGTAGCTATCCAGGCGGGATAGCTACCCCGGCATCCCGGGGTAGCTACGGAGGCAAAATTCCCAGGATCCTATCATTGCACACTGTTTCCTGATGCAACTTATCATCTCATAACGCCTCAACTAATTTATTGTGGATACTTATAATCTCTTAATGCCACTGTAAGGACTGAATAAGTTTTGAATCACCTCTTCCTGCTGTAGACGCCAAAATGTTCTTACTTGGTTCGCAAAAGGTGGAATGGGTAAGAAGTAACGGTTATTATAGGAGGTTTTTGGGACTATGGTCGACCGGAATTCTCGTCGAAACATCAACCGAGAACTCTCATCCGACGTGGTAGTTTTTGATGACAGTTCCACTTGTAATATATGAAAATGAAGAATATAGGGTATTTCATTATTGGACACATTTTTAACTTGTCCCAAAACACTGTAAAACTTGTAGTTTAATACAATACATGCACGTTGGCTAAGTTACCCGACCTAACCTGATTATGTAACTAACCAAACTGTTCAAGCTATTTCTGATATTTAATCCCCGAATGCAGAAATATGGGTGAAAGCTAATTGAATATATATATATATATTATATATATATATATATATATATATATATATATATATATATTGGGTATTGGTATATATATTAGGTAATATCAATAACAAGAACTGGAACTGTCATAGAAAATAGGAACACTTGAAGATGTGAAAAATTAGAACACTCGTCAACAGCTACAAGAATTTCAGTAGACGAGAGTTCCAGGTACCCAAGAGGACTCCATGAAGTCCAATTTGATGTAGTATTTTAGTAGATTCGATGAAAGTAAGGTATGACATGTATGATAATGGGAGGACTCCAAAACGTTTTCTGGATAAATACCTATCTAGTTTCGGATAATATCAGTAAAATTCTAGAGTCCTTTCCCGCCCACATTATTGGTCTTTTTACCTCCAGACCTTTACAGATACTTTCAGATACCTCTCAAACGTAATTATAAAGTGGGGAAGAGATGCCCCCTTCCCCCCCTCCCCCTCCCCCTGAACGACTCCCCCTGAATCCCTCAAAAAATATTATATGATAATATGATCAAATAATATGACAATATACTTATGGTCAATCTCCCTCATTACTCCATTAACCCCTTGAGTCCCACAACGTCATTTCCATTGTAATTTGGGTACCATTAGACAATTTTAGTGAATACAAGCAATATTATAATAGATATGACCTGTTTAGTACTGTTGTTCACTAGTTAATTTGGTATATTAAGTTACTTTTCGTAATTTTATGGCTAACAACACGATTTTATATAGCAAAGGAAAGATCTGGGCATGAAGGGGTTAAGTTAGGCATGCATAAATGAAGAGCGACTCAGGTTTTACATCACATCTTATTTGCAGGTGTTTTCGGCCAGAAGTGTTACGTGTGTAAGGAGCAAGACGAAAATACAGGCAAATGTACCAACACGGTGGAGCCTTGTGACTATGGGGAAGAATACTGCCTGTCAGAAATCAAATGGGGCAGTGAGTATTTGATGGATGTAAACTGACCTTTCATGCAATTTTAGTGTGACCTTTCATGGTATTTGTTTAGTCTGACCTTTCATGGTATTTGTTTAGTCTGACCTTTCATGGTATTTGTTTAGTCTGACCTTTCATGGTATTTGTTTAGTCTGACCTTTCATGGTATTTGTTTAGTCTGACCTTTCATGGTATTTGTTTAGTCTGACCTTTCATGGTATTTGTTTAGTCTGACCTTTCATGCTCTTTGTTTAGTCTGACCTTTCATGCTTTTTGTTTAGTCTGTCCTTTCATGCTCCTTGTTTAGTTGTGGATATTGAGATTTCTGGTAGTATTTTCTTTCTCTCTCTCTCTCTCTCTCTCTCTCTCTCTCTCTCTCTCTGGAGATGACATACTACTGTATTAACATATTGTTTTAAAACTTTGCCAGGTACACCCTACTGGCAAATTGGTGCCCCCATGCAGTTCTTCATCAGTAAGCGGTGTGCAACCAGAGATGATTGTGTTGGTACAATGAATAGATATATGTCCAATTGCTTGCGAATTTGGTGGAAAGACTGGACATGTGCAGAATGTTGTAAAGGTGACCGCTGCAATTACTACATCACGGTAAGTAACTGCAAATGTGTATGGTATAGGTGTGTTGTAGGTCCAGATGCAGTGTAGATGTTTGTGGTAAATGAGGATATACAGTGCACCAATTAATCAATGATAAGTACTGGCTTGCATTTGATCCATTAAGGCTTCAGAAAATTAGAAATGGATTGTCATGGAAACTGTTGAATGCAAATGACTTGATCAAGATTGTGATACTTTGAAAAATATGACAAAGATTCGCTAATCTAGTTTCCAGTAGTTACTGAAAATATTTCAAGTTTTTTTAATGATATTATCGTCATTATTAGTATTATTGCAATTATTTTTATTATTATTATAATTAGTATCATTATTGTAATTATTTTCATTGTTTTATCTTAATATACAAGGCTTTTCCCTAACATTATTTTATTCTTAATTATTATTGTTATTATCATTGTTATTATTATTATTATAGTAGTAGTATTTGTCATTATTGTGAATTATTATACTTTCCATATACAAATTACATACTGTACATGTAATTTATAATTTGAAAGGAAAGATAAGACTGACATTAGAAAATTTGAAAACTGACTCTTGAAAACTTCAGAATTGATCGTTGTCAGGCCTGGTATGAGTTACCCTTCAACCCGTGTGAGCAATACTTGCTGACTTTGTTGTGAGAAACCTGGTGATGAAATGAATGTACCTATTATTAAATGTTTAAAGAGAGTCAGTACAAATCCAGCAGAGAAGTATTTATTTGTATATTAATTTATTGATGTATTTATACTGCATTGGTGACATGTTATTCCTCTCATTTCTCTCCAGTATGTCTATGGATGGATGCACATGTACCCATGGCCAGAGCAAAAAAAGATTTTAATGTTATATTCTTTTTCAATTTTCAGCTAGGAGCATCTTCCACAAGGTCCAGCCTGGTTCTTGTGGCTGTTGCTGGCGTGTTGTCCGTCATTCAGAGGATCATCTGGTACTGACAAATTCATCACAGAACAATAATGAGAAAATATCATGTACATACTCGTAAGGATTGATTATATTTTCATATTCTACACTACACTTTTTAAGAAGCATGATGTTAAAAAAATGATCTGAACTTATGTATTTCTTTTAGATTTGATATCTAATGTGTCTTAACATAGTATTAACTTAAAGTGTTGTTATCTCGCAAAGTTGCTGACCTAACGAGTAAAGCAGCTTGTACAGTTTGTATTGAACAAAGATTATGATAGGTTGTGTGAGTATGTGTGTTTCCAACACGGTAGATACATCTAACTTCAAGGTCATTCCAATAAAAATGGATGAATTAACTTTTAAGATCAATGTTTGATGTGGTGGCTAAGTGGTCAGCATATAAAAGGTAAATCTTGCAAGTTGTCCAATTTATGGTGAAAAGTTTTTGTCATGCCAAGTGCATGCCAAATTTCCCGAATGCCGTCCAGATTCCCTGCATTTTATTGCAACTAAGGTCAAGTGGGGGATGACGTGGGCCTCAAGGTGTGCCACGTGCACCTATGCACCTGAAGGCACACAAGGTCCTAACAGGGGAAAACAAGAGTTGAATGAATGTCTTCACCCTTGTGATACAACTTTATCGATAAAGTATTTTCTACTGAACCACAATTTACAGGTGAACAAAACTGCCATTCTGTCTAATTCCGTCCATGTTCGTACCTCTCAATAAATTTAAGTATTTTATATTTGTTTAGATTAATTCCATAGACTGATTATTAGTTTGATTGTTATCAGTGGCAAACTCTTGCTATTTCTTGCCATGATTGTAGGCCAGTTCTTAAGATTTTGGCCTTGCAAACAAAGTTTAGGTGCTCTCACCATTGTGATATACATGCATTATTCACAGATGATTATGCAGATCTGCATTTTAGGATTCCCACAGTTTGAGTATATTGTGTACGTATAAACCATGAATGCTGGAAAATTGAAATGCATAACTTTACTGTACTTTGTTTTTTAAAGATACTGAAATGTACTAAATGTACGCTCTTCACAAATTCGCAAATTCAACGCCCCTGAAATGTACAAGGAATGCCCTTCACAAATTCATTAAACCACAACATATTTGAAAATGCTGAAGGCACTCTAAACACCTCACTTCTGACAAAGCATTAGCCGGAAGACAAACTTGCAGCCGCCTACACACCTGTGAGTATGTGTCCTTCACCCATCGCCATGTGCTGATCAGTGACAGAAGGCTGAGAGCATTGCCAAGCTGAGCATATTTACCACAGAGGCCTTGGAAGTAGTGATTTTCTTTTCTTCAGAATTAGTGGAATGCATTTCCACTTTTTTCTCAGCTAGAATTTTGCACTATAGAATGTGATTTCTCTATTGCTTGCAACTGAGCCATAAGATTTGCTACTCTAGTGGATTTTTTCAGTCATTAATTCAAGAAAATACTGTAAATATAACAACATTTTTACTAAAAATAAGACACTTATCAGCATTTTAGTCATATGTTAGTATATACATAAAGATAACTCACATCAACAAGTTCAGGATATTGGGAATTGATGACAGAGGCTCAAGTGCCGGCACATGACCAATATTTACTTTAGTTTTTCCATCCAGATCAGTGGTTCTCAACTGGAGGTCCATGATAACTTTTTAGTGGTCCACAAGACGTTCATGATATTTGGAAATGAACTGAAATATATATGAAACCAAAATGTTACCTGTCTAATATTATTTTATTTATTTATGAAAATTCCGTTTACTTTATATTTATAGGATATATATTTATAACCAACCCTTTGCCTACCTTTAAAATCTACCCTTTTTCATCATATCTCTAGTCAAAAAGGAGATGGTCCATGATTTTTTTTTTCAATTGGGCTAGTGGTCCATGGCTTGAAACTAGTTGAGAACCACTGATCTAGATCATGCTGTGCATAATACATATTGTATCAATGAATTTCAGAATTATGAATGGATGAATTTTGATAAAAGCTTTTCGTGATTCCACTCATAATAAATTCATAACTCACATAACCAGAACCCAAGAATCTGGTATTTTCAGACAAGTGGCACAAGCAAAACAAAACAAACTTTTTTTTATCAAGAATGTAATACATTGCTCGTAGGCTACACACCAGTGTCTGGTGTCTGTCTCAATTTGTTGCACAATGTGCAGATATTCTGCAGAAGGCATTCAACACTCATAAAGTAAGAACACTGTTAAATTAGCAGTACTGATCCCTTTCTAACCCCATAGTCTCATAGCAAGATGACTACATACAAATCTTAAGATTCAATGAGTAACAGTTGTAGTGGAACAAGTCCATAACCAGGACCAATCACTGTCTTTGTGTACCAGCAGCTTAGGCTAGGGTACCACTGACTTGGACCAGCTTCCCACAGCACTCCTCAATCACTAGCCCAGTCCTGAGAGAGAAATTTTGTATGTGAACCCATAACAATATTTGAGCCATTAGCAGTTGCATATGTGGCGATTGGTCCACTTCTCTTTCATGCATTAGCCACCCAAGTGGTGAGTCTGGCCTGTCTAAAGTCTCGTCACATGTCACATAAATATGCTAATTATGCTAAAGTAAATCTCTGCACCTAGGGTGAAGGTGAAACAAGATGAACCCGCCTCGCGTTGCATATATTGATTTTGTATTTACAATATGCACATTAACTGTACATGAATTGCCACTGAATAATGGAAGTGTTGGTCTAACTTGAGTGTCTGACAGATAAGTCTAGTGTAACCTAAGCTGATCTAATCTAATCTCTTTATCAAATACTCCACACCCTATCCTCACACTTTACAGTAAACATCTTCGCTCTTGTAGGCCCTTTTGTCCATTCATTCCCATCCATTCTTCCCAGGTAGCCAAACCAAAGCCTTCATGACACCCACAACTCATTCCCTTTCTCCAACATGACACCAAAATTAATGTTCTCATACACCTAGACTTTCTTCTTTCCACTAGCCATTCTGCTCCCACCCAGGCACCTTTCACGTAACTCATTTCCACGGCTTGAATAATGGGTCTTAGGGTGATAGTACACGTCCATACCTCACCTGCACATATAACTTGGGATAATAGTGCTATCTATCCTGAGGTGCCATTTCTACTTTCCTGCTTAGTGCTCTTCCTCTTATCATGGGCAGAAGGCATCCCACTTTACTTTTCTTCCTTATAAAGCACTCTCTCGTCATATTAGGTATCTCAAAATATAGAACATACGTACTTATTTCTGAATATTTCTGTATAAAATTCTAGATATTTACTCAAAATATCAGAATAAGTTATGGTATGAACATTTTTACACTTTGCATACACTCCACCCTGTGATAGCTGCTCTAATGTATGTCATCAGGGCATGATATTTGTTACATATTCTAGTAATGGAAAACTAGACTGATGGATAAAGTAAAAACTGTGACGTAAACACAGCTGGCTTGAGGCATTTTGCATGTTTGGAGGCAAGGCTTTCCTCACAATGCATATTCATGGTGAATGTTTTCACTAATACTCTTTATCATAAATTGCATGTTCCTTACTTATTATTAGGATCCAAGTGTTGCTGCTTGCCAAAAGATTACTTTAGGTACTGTACATTGTATTGCTGAGTAATAGCAGGACAGTCAAGGTCAAACCAAACCCATTTGAGCCATGATAATTATAGCTTGATCGGTAAGGTATCATGTGTCTTGAGTGTCCTCTCAGGGCTCTGATAGCCACCAGCTCCCTCTCAGGCTTACATATAAGATCAACTTTTCACAGTTACAAAATCAGTTCCATAACAACTGGAACAAAAAAAATACGGTGTAATTAATATAGGTATGTAATGCAAAAGTTAATATCAAACATTCAACATGTAAAATCTTTGACAAATTCTTACTCCTCAGAGTTAAATACAAAATTACCATATTCAAGAAACTAATGGTATTAACATGCTATAATTACATACTTTATGTTGATATTTACAGTACTAATATGTACTAATTGTTGATTTTTTTTTTATCTGTAATCATTAGACAACACACCATGCCACTGTATCATTATTTTTACAGCTGCTCTGGTTGAAACTTGGATCCCTGTCAGCTAGCATTATTCACAAAAAAAAATGCAACAAGTAGGTTACATATTGGTGCTGAAAATATGTCACCGAGACCTTAGGTAGGTAAACACTGGGTGCCGATGGACGTCCTCCCTCACCTCCCTGTATAGGACGCTGAGCTATATCATCAATACGTATTTAGTTTCTATATTTAGTCACCAAGTCAACCCCGAGTGTACTGAAATCAAAACAAATCATTCTTGACTTGTATTCTGGAATTCACGGTGAGTATCTAAAGAGTAATATCAACCATCGGGGAAATTCAGATCATCCAACATGCCAGAATTCCCATGGGTGCCAGTTATGTTGGATTTTTTTTTAGGACTTTGGACTGCATTTACATTACATTTGAGGCGCTTATTTCAGAAAGTCGATAAGCGCCATCAATAAAAAAACTTAAGAAAATGGCTTCAAAATGTTTCAATGTTCAAAATGTCATATTTTTTAAACCAAGCAATTCATCATTTTGTATGCTTGGTTCAAAAGATATGACATTTTGAACATTGAAACATTTAGAAGCCATTTTCTTAGTTTTTTTTATTGATGGCGCTTATTGACTTTCTGAAATAAGTGCCTCATTTAGACTTAAGGACTTTGCATGTCAGGAATTTTCAAAAACTTACAATTCAACCACGTGTATATCCTGACTTCTCAAATATAACTCAAATGAGCATGAACAAATACAAATTTCAAAGGGCATTTTTTAAAGGCTTCGAAAATTTAATCATAATGTATTCAGATGACGATGAAGTTTCAGATTTCAATTTCTCTTTTTCTTGTGAAATATATTTAGTTGCTGATGGATTGAAATAAAATTAATCTCTGAATAAATTACAAATATCATATTGAATCAAAGTGCATGTTAGATCAGTACAGGCAGGTCACGTTATCCAACCATTGACTATCACAAAGTTCTTCCATCTGCCGACAGTACCTATGGGCCACTTTGAGTTATTCAGTCCTAGAAATGTGATAACTTGATGACAGATTGTAAAAGAAAACAAACATTCATACAGCCTCATTATATCTTAACCTCTTCACCCCCAGATTTTTTCTTTGCTACAAAATCATCTCTTGTTAGCCATGAAATGATGAAAAGTAACTGAATATACTAGTTACTATATACTAGTGAATATATCAGTGGACAAGGATACTATACAGTTCATATCTATAAAATATTGCTTATACTCATTAAAAGTGTCTAATGGTATCCAAATTACAATAGAAATTACGTTTCGGGCCTCAAGAGGTTAATATAAATCTCGGCTATGAGCACCCTGCCCTCTACCACTGTTCATGTATTTTTAAGCCTGTTTTTGCACGCAAGAGTGTAAGAAGTCTTAGTTTGGCTCACATAAGTCTGCCTGTCAAGACACAAACACAATGCTGCAACAATCTTCACATTCTGATATGTATCAAGCCTGAACAAAGGTCTCTCTGGGATTGGTTCATAAGCTGGTGACACAACATTACTGAGCAACCAGGATGACATTCATAATCTTGCATAACTCTCCTTTTTATTTTTATTTATCATTATGTGCAATATTGGCATTTCATATAAATTCTTTGTGAATGCAACACACCAGGCGTATGTGCTGCCCTCCGTAGGTATGAGGGTGTCGGAAACAATAACAATGACATAGAAGAGTAGTAGATGGGCGAGCACCATCAGGGTGAGCTGTATCGTATCAGGCATCACCAAGAACAGATGTGATAAACTACCACGGAACAGGAACTACCACGTGTAGGTCTCGCGGCCTCTTGTAGTTCCTTATTTTCTTCTGTTCTTATGATTAAGGTAGTTTGAAGTAGGTCTGAAACACCTTATGCACACATGTGGGTACTTTTTTGAAACCCTATTTTGCCAGGTCATGCAGATTAGTTCATGAGGTAGGCCTGCATCCAGAAAGTGACCAAAGCAGATGTAATCACGCTTTAAAAGTGCAGTGCATACATTTCTCTGTCCTTTGTTATGATTTTCATTTTTCATTCACTGTCCTGCAGAATATTTGTATTGTAGGTAAATAACACTTTAAGGATATACCCAATAAGTCACTATTTTATTGTTATTTTGGGCAGACCTCAGGTGGACCTTGGAATGAAAGCCTATTTTACCATAGGCTCGATACTTTGTCATACAATTCTCTTCATCCAAGAGAGTTTCTGAGAATGTAACTCCGCTGGATGACGTGACCCGTCTGTATCATTGCCGATACACTTCCCTCCTTCCTGCCAGATGTGCAGCAAGTCAATTCAAAACTATCTTTATCATTCACCCCAAAATTGGAATATTGGATAAATAGTTTGATATTTTTATAATAACAACTTCTTACATAACAGCATTCAATTTCTCAGCCAGCACATTTTCTTCTAATTAATTCTGCATTTCAGATCATACCTAAGGACTAATGTGTCTCTGAATTGTGACGTGAGATGAGTACTAAACATGTGATTTTATGTTAACTACACATTTAAATAATTTATCAAAAACACATCCCATCCATAGAAAAACATTCACATATGGCTGCTAAATGCTCGTCAAAATCACTTAACAATACACTCGACCCTCAATTTAATGGACTAAATTGAAGTTTCCATTGTTAGAAAAAGTCCGTTGCTTGGTATTAATTTTTTTTTTTTTTTTTTGCCTATAGTGCCTGTAGTCGAGTGGCCGAATAACAACAACATGCTGCCCATTAACTACCTTTGACAGCCAGTGCATCAGAGGATACAATGGGGTGGCATGGGCCTCTAACCACAGGCGCCACTATAAAAATCGTGCCTGCGCCACCACGGGCGAGGACCAACCATCAGAACCCTCAAGTGAACCTCCAGGGCCTACCATCCGAGCCCTGGAGGTCACTGCCTATGGGCACTATAGGCCGAAATTTTTAGCAACGGACTTTTAGAATGGTTTGATCAGCTTGTCTGGTAGCAGATAGAGTCCGTTAAATCCGAAGTCTGTTAAATCGAAGGTCATGTGTACTCCATTTACTTACACCGTAACAAGACATTAGTTTCACAGTTAGAGGATGTTGATTAAAGTATTCAAACTGTCTCTGTTTAAGGTACAAAATGTAGTCAAACCATTTTCCTCCTATATTAACAGGTAAGGCAAGCAAGAGTATGAAAACCACCGCCACTTTGGAAGCATTTGCTGCATGTCCCGGTGTGGTACCAAGACAGATGAACCCTCTTAGAAACAGGCTCTAAACCCACACTGTCTTGGCCACTTACGAGAACTGGGCATACAGCAGTCCTAAAGCGACACTTTGTGCGTGTTGACTCAATGAGAGACAAGTCCTTGCAAGCTGTCTCAGGCACATCAGAGAACCGAGCATAAAACAATCCTGAAGCAACATTTGATGTGTTGACTCAGTGGGACTTCAGTGGGAGTGGAAATCTCATGTAACTGTAATTGCAGAGAACTAAAAAAGGATATATATATATATATATATATATATATATATATGAAATGGAAAAACAAAAAAATTTACTGCATATGCTCTTAAATTTGAAATACGAAAATTAGAGTCCCATGGATTATGGTCCCCAGCTTGTTTACCCTGGCAGTGTCCCTGGCCCGTAGCAACACATCAAGCCACAGCCCTGACAGCAAGGCAGCCAGCATGGAAAGTGGAGATGCAGAGGCCTCTATGGTGAACCAGACAAGTTATACATAAAGTTAAGTTTCCTACAATCCTTGGAGTTGTGGATGTCAATGTGGTCTGATCGATCCGTGGCACACTGATGGGATCCCGAGGACGATGAATATTCTCTTGAAACTACACACAAAAATTCTGTGTGATCTTCACTTCCATAGCTGTACTGAGATCCAATGTTGATCAACTGTGGAAAAACCCTCATAAGTAACAATGAAGGGTTGGTTGCAGTAATCATACAAATGAACAAAGAAGAAAATGCCATGAGACCTTGCAGTCTACAGTGAAGATATCTGATGAAATTCCATCACATACGGGTAAATTCTGTAGAACATAAAATGATCTCACAAAAAACAGAAAGAATGGAGTTAGAGAATAAACAAAAGATAGAAAACAAATGATGATGAAATATCACTTGAGAATTGGGGAGTTCTATCAGCCACGAAGGATCACCAATTGTCCAGAAGTGAATGATTTAACACTATCAAGGGTCCAGATAGATTTCTAATGACGGCATTTCTTTTGACCCGAAGTATTTCATCTGTACCTTACTGCACTGTCACTGTTGCCCTGGCAATATGATAATCATACCATGCACCAAAGTCTTGTTTAATCTGTACCAGTATATGACACGTTTACTGGTCGCAGTGGCTGGTTGTTCTGCTGCCATATCAGATGCTCTGAACCAAAGATTTACTTAGATACTTCAATAATACAGATTTTTGTCTTTCATTTAAGGAGCCTCACCAGCTTTAAGTATATAAGTAATGTATAGCTGACTTATAAGTTAGTCTGGTATATAAGTCAGCCCCTAAAATTTTAGGTGAAATTCGTGTTCAGGTCTATATTTGCCGATGCATTTTTCAATGTTTGTGATGATATCATGATTTGAAAACCCATAAGAGGTTTGTTTGCTTAATAGATGAATCTATGACTCTATCAGTGATTCAAATGCATAAAATATATCAGTAGAGCAGAAATGTAGAGTGCCTCACCTGTTCAAACTTCCAGCCGTCGGACATGATCGAAACCTCAACCTCAAAGGGAGAAATAGTGAGTGAGTGAGAGTGAGAGACAAAAAATAGTGAGTGAGTGAGTGATAGAAAGCTATGAGTGAGACAAAAAATAGTGAGTGAGTGAGTGAGAGAAAGCTATGAGTGAGACAAAAAATAGTGAGAGAAGCTATGAATAAGAGACAAAAAATAGTGAGTGAGTGAAGAAATGTAGAGTGCCTCACCTGTTCAAACTTCCAGCCGTCGGACATGGTTGAGACGAGCTGCGCCACCTCGTTCTCGTGACACTGCAGCACCCGGTACATGTGTTTCTTGCCGGCCTTGGGGGGGCGGTTGTCCCTCTGGCTGATTCTCTCTTTGACTAACCTAATTAATTCTGTGATGTTGTAGAACTCTGCTTCTTCTAAAATACCTGAAAAAAATATACAAAGATTATAAGAACATCAGAAAATTTGTATGACTATTTCCATTGATATCATGACCTTTATTACTGCACTGCTCTCCTTTATCAACATAATTGACAATAAAAAAAACCTCATGGTAAAAAGTATCCTAGAAATATGAATTAGTACCTAGTTTCTTTATAACTAATTTAGCAGTCAATGATAGCGCACCTCAAATGTGTTGCCTGATCAGAGAACATGCAAAACTTACCTTCTTCTGCTAAATCCTTGTTCATTACTAGCTTCCCGTGTCTTAAATAGTTTAGCACAGGACCAAAGTACGTGGGGTCTCTGTCAATTAAGTAGGCACCAGTTTCATCCTGGAAGAAAACAAATAAAATGTTAAGGAAAGTTAAAAGTGAGCTGATTCATGCCACTGAAAATATCATAATACCAAAAGGAGTGAGTCATTACTATTTAATCCCTTGAGACCCAGAAGGCCAGAACGTAATTTCCATTGTAATTTGGGTACCATTAGACGATTTTTGTGTGAATATAAGCAATATTTAATAGACATGACCTGGTTAGTATCCTTGCCCACTAACTAATTTGGTATACTTAGTTACTTTTTGTAATTTTATGGCTCGACAACATACATTTATTTATAGCAAAGGAAAGATCTGGGCGTGAAGGGGTTAAGGAAAGTTAAAAGTAAGCTGATTCATGCCATTGAAAATATCATCATACCAAAGGGAGTGAGTCATGGCTATGTAAACAGAGCAGCTATTTGTGGTTAATTTTCTGGCACTAACACAATAAGCTAATAATAGATAATAATAGATAGATAGATAGATAAATGAAATATATAGATAAATGATAATAATAGATATAGATAATACAATAAGCTAGGTAAATAACTCTATTAATCCAAATATTCTGATAACTCCAATTTTTTTATAACCAATTGAAATAGTTATTAGATTAGCTCAAAACACATAATAACTTTTCAGTATAATAAACAGTGTCATTTATGAACTCTCTGGGGCCACTACAGTAAAAAGATAAGTATTTAATCGTAACAGTTTCTCAGCACATGAAAACTGTGATAAACCAGTGATGTCCATTTAGCATTATCAGTTATATGACTTTGATCCATCTCACTTTTTGTTTTTCTGTGTTTGTTTGTGTTTCATTGTTAAATTCTGACAAGTTCCACACACAAGCACGGGCGCGCGAGGGAGTGTTACAGCTGACTTGTACTGCCCAGCCAAGACAGGTACTTGTAAAAGCCCTCATCACGACAAGCATCACTTATAAAACATTACTATTAAGGTAGGATGACTTCGTAAGACTGAATAGCCTCCCACTGTCTATTTCAAGCAGAAGGTAATGGGACAGGAGGGTAGTTAAGCTTGGCAGGACCTACCTTATCGGTGTGAAGCTCAGGGTCTTCCTGGACCAGACGACACAGAAAGGAACTTGGATCCCTGCAAAGAGTGGTTCTCGTAGTGAGAAAATGTGTTCCACCAACGTTTAATCTTATCCATTCGCGCGGTCTACTGTGTCCTGAAACTTCGCCGTTAATACTACGATCATCTGTTCGAGGTGAAGACGCCATGTTGGACGATTGTAAACATTGAACTCAGGTACAGGCGTAAAGCTTGTCACTTCCTCGTAACCATACTTTAATTACATGTTCATTAATAAAGCATTACTAATTGATTGCTATTAAGTACCATATACGTGTGTTTGATTATTTCAGTAAATACTATATGAGAGACGTACTGTACATTCAGAGAGCTTACATCCAAACAAGTTGTATTAACAAATTTAAATGATAAGTTTATTTTTCAACCATGTATGGATTATCAACATGTGTAGAGGCAGCCAGCAGTACACTACACACAGACATACGCATTGTGACACCACATGCCAAAAGGTGTCGTCCACCTGTACGTGGGCGTGTCTGGGTTTGGTTTTCAGCAATTTCAAAGTGGAAAATTCTACCTCACTTAATTATGTTGTAGCAAATGGCAAAAGGCATTTCAAAGCTTTTGATATAAATTTTTAACATAAGATACAAAATTGTGACAATCCATTGGTAGAAATTCAATTTGCATACCACCATCGACATCGACATTCACATTTCAATGATTTCCTCTTATCCCTGCAGATCAAAATGTACAGCTATTTCAGGTTTTACATATAAAAGTGCAATCCACAGCAGGCGCGAGTTGTCAAGGTCTTGGAAATGTCGCTGAGGTGCTGATGAGTCAAATGGGAAATAGCGAGCGGTATCATGCGTACTCTGGACGCCATGCTCTCCTGGAGTTCCTGCTGTAGTAATTACTTTCTCATCAGCATTGTTTTTGCGTGAGTGCACGCACCTTGTCCTGCAAAATGCAGAGCACACGGCCTTGATTGCTGGGGTTGATTTCTTAGAACTACAAAACATATCAATAATCTATTTCATCTTATCGTGAATCCCCAGGGGGCCGCGGACCCCTGCCTGACACCTGGCTCAATATATATATATATATATATATATATATATATATATATATATATATATATATACTAGCCGCAAAGCCGCCCTCCGGGCGGACTTTTTGGCTAGCTCCTGCGGAGGGCTATTAAGCTGTGTTTGGTGGGCCTTCGGCCCACCAAACACAGCTTTCTGGAGTGTGTGTTTGGTGGGCCGAAGGCCCACCAAACACAGACTCTCCAGATAGCCCCTTCTAACTTTCCTGAAATCATGGATGTAGAAATGTATGTATTAACGCCTTACCCATCAACCCCCACCCATTCACTCACCCATTACCCATCACCCCCCACCCATTACCCATCACCACACACCCATTCACTCACCCATCACCTCCCACCTATTCCCTCACCCATCACCCCCCACTCATTCACTCACCCATTACCCATCACCCCACCCATTCACTCACCCATTACCCATCACCCTACATCAAGGTTTTCTCAATTAGAGAGAACTGCAACTCTGAAATGCCAGTGGTCGCTGGCAGTTTTAACTCACAATTTGGTGAAAAGTTGGTCAACTTGAAAGAAAAATATGGGCTTATTCCACTGCACTTAAAACACAAAAGTATAATTTTAAGAACGATTTTCTTCTATATGTATATTGTATAGAAGCCTGATTCTGTAAAACATGTATTTAACCAAATAACCAAGTAGGTTATAGTTGAGGAGGCGAGGTAAATGTTACTCTATGATATTATACAGTCAATAACGTATGTTTAGAAGTTATCTATACCTAGGCAGTCATATGTTCCTGTTATTATTGTGTATCAATCAGATAGAAAGCCTGGAAGTGCAATGAGTCGACGCGTGAAGTAGCAATGTTTTGATTCAATCTCCCCGCCACAATCTCCCCGCCACCACTCCCCGCCGCGGCGTGTCGCCTCCACAATTATAACCTACATTGTCGCAGCAACAAGCCGATTTCGGCATTCTTTATTCTTCGTTTTTCCAAGGCATTGCTTATTGTATTTTGACAAGCGTTTGCCAGACGCAGCAGTACTGTCTTAGAAAACAGTGTGAACATCGCCCAAATTTTACATGCCACAATATACATGTAAAAAATATATTAAGCTTTGCTACTCGAGGCGAGTAATTTGCATTAAATTGCTATCTTAGAACGTTCAATCGTAATGCATGTCATGCATACACTTACTAGAACAACAGAAGAACGTTCTTTTTTAGTATTCAGATGCGGTGCATCAATATTTATCGCGAAATTGATTTATGAAAAATATTAGTCGCAGAGGGAAAACACAGTAGACCAACCTTTGAGTTAAAACTGCCAGCGACCACTGGCATTTCTCGAGTTTCAGTTCTCTCCAATTAGAGAGAACTGCAACTCCGAAATGCCAGTGGTCGCTGGCAGTTTTAACTCACAATTTGGTGAAAAGTTGGTCAACTTGAAAGAAAAATATGGGCTTATTCCACTGCACTTAAAACACAAAAGTATAATTTTAAGAACGATTTGCTTCTATATGTATATTGTATAGAAGCCTGAGTCTGTAAAACATGCATTTAACCAAATAACCAAGTAGGTTATAGTTAGGAGGCGAGGTAAATGTTACTCTATGATATATATAGTCAATAACGTATGTTTAGAAGTTATCTATACCTAGGCAGTCATATTTTCCTGTTATTATTGTGTATCAATCAGATAGAAAGCCTGGAAGTGCAATGAGTCGACGCGTGAAGTGGCAATGTTTTGATTCAATCTCCCCGCCACAATCTCCCCGCCACCACTCCCCGCCGCGGCGTGTCGCCTCCACAATTATAACCTACATTGTCGCAGCAACAAGCCGATTTCGGCATTCTTTATTCTTCGTTTTTCCAAGGCATTGCTTATTGTATTTTGACAAGCGTTTGCCAGACGCAGCAGTACTGTCTTAGAAAACAGTGTGAACATCACCCAAATTTTACATGCCACAATATACATGTTAAAAATATATTAAGCTTTGCTACTCGAGGCGAGTAATTTGCATTAAATTGCTATTATAGAACGTTCCATCGTAATGAATGTCATCCATATAATTAGTAGAACAACAGAAGAACTATATTTTTTGGTATTCAGATGCGGTGCATCAATGTTTATCGCGAAATTAATTTATGAAAAATATTAGTCGCGGAGCCAAAACACAGTAGACCAACCTTTGAGTTAAAACTGCCAGCGACCACTGGCATTTCTCGAGTTTCAGTTCTCTCTAATTCTCGCAACCCATATTTTTTTTCACAATTCTCGCTAATAGGCTGCTAAAAAAAAAGAGAAAAAAAAGGGATCGGATCATTTCATAAGTGGGCTTAAAAGTTGCCCCTGGTCGAGCTGGTTCCAAAACTGTGCCATATGATGGGATTGGGGCACGGGGGGCGGCACCTATCGCGGACACACACACACACACACTTTCGCTTATATTATTATACTAGCCGCAAAGCCGCCCTCCGGGCGGACTTTTTGGCTAGCTCCTGCGGAGGGCTATTGGTGGGCCTTCGTCCCACCACCTGTGTTTGGTGGGCCTTCGGCCCACCACCATTCAACACTCCCAGCTACCTAAGGTGTTATAACTACGTTGCTGAGGATTGCTGCCGCACCGTGCACGTCTCCTGCTCCAGGCTGCTGTAGAGGGAGTTTGTTATGGCACTGGATAGATATTATATGTATGTGTATGATGAAACATATATGTTATCAGCATGTGATCATTTTGGAGGTGTATGTACGTGTGTCTGCCTCTTTCAGCAACATCTTTGATATTGTGTTGCTCGGACAGACACTATACCTCCTTGATAATGTTTACATGGACATAATGGTGTTGTTTCCTCGCTGCTTGCATTCTTGAGAATGCACAGTCAGTTATTGTGTGTGCCTGTGGCTGTGGATTGTGTGTCCATGTATGCAAAGAGAAGGTAATATTAACCCATGCACCCGCCTTGAAGCATTCCTTTACAGTATTTAGTAGAATGTTGTAGGACACCTGTGATCGAATGCTTCTATTTTGCCAACAATCCTCATTATAACGCCATGAATAATGTAAAACTCGTATATTTCCATTTTGCATAAGCCTATGTTGACCATGACAATACTTAATTGTAGCTGGTTTGGTAGGGAATAATAGAAAATAAGTCGAGCCCGACACCCCGAGACCAGACATTCTAGCTCCGCGTGTAGTTCCCAGACGGCCACCAGATGACAGATCGAGCTCACTAAGGTAGTCTATTGCCACTTATCTTAGTTGATAAGCATTGCTCACCTGGACATACACAACTGACTTTGGGTGTGTTTAAGTCATTACCATGTGAACAGCGAGCGGACCTTCGCATTCCACGCACTCAGCAGTTCCTGTGTAAACAGCTGTCAACAATGAAACTTTTCCTATAAAACACGCCGAGAGGGCGGAAGGAGGGCAGAAGCCATCAGAGACGCGACCCAGGCGCTCCTAGAGATGACTCCATGTGAGTCTGTGTGGGTACACACACACCAGTATGTGTGTGTGTGATTGTCACGAAATTATTGTTCTGGCCTGTCAATAAGACTTAAGCTTCCTTGGCCGTTTGTAAGAACCCGTGACTTTGTATTGTTCAACCTTGCAGTGTACATATACTGTATATATAATATAATATATATTTATAATAGTATATTGTCTTACTCGATTCCTTGGCACTTACAATACTTATACATTACTTCAATCAGCAAGCCTTACTTAAAACCGCTCGCCCACATTTATTCGCTACCACCTTAGATGACCTCTGGGCAGGGAAGCAAGATACACCTGCCTCTGAGACTGTCATTCATTGGCAATCAACCCCAACATTGTCATTGACTCTTAACCCTTTCACGCACGAAAAGTTTAATAAGTTTTTCCGTCCACTGCAACATCCGTCTTATGCTCCCTAAGGGGCCCCGCGAAATGGCCAGACTGTGCGGCGAATTATTTTTTTATGTTATCAATTTCACCAACGTGTATTTTTTTTTCCTGGCATTATTATATATCATTGGTTTTGCAAGAGATTATTCTGCCTTATGAAAGAAAAAAATAACAAGAAATGCAACTAAATAGCGGAATTTACCGACTCCGAAAAAATATCGAGTAAAGAGAAATAAGAAATACTTACGTTCACCACTTCGTAGCTCGAAACTTCCTGAGTCAACTTTTTATGGTTTATATGCCAATAAAAGCGGATTTTTATGAGGATTCCAACGCTACCATTATAATTTTCATATGGCGTATGGCCAGCTCGGGACACGTTTTAAAGGGACGACAATTCTAGCGCACAGGCTGCCTGCTGAGTGGAAACTGACACACAAACCCTTATTATTTCACATCCACTCACACGAGAGTTGACAATTAGTTTATTTTATAGGTCTAGGTTGGATCTTTGACGCAATTCTGATAAATACTTTATTTTTGGCGAATTTTTTACCATTTTTTGACGCAATTCGCGTCAAAAGCTCAGATTGCAGACGGGCCCGTTCTGACGCGATCGCGTCACCGTGCGTGAAAGGGTTAAGTTATTTGGGTTGAACCCAAGGAAGCTAGAGAGCTTCCTTGGTTGAATCCCTTGGGTGCCATACCCCAGCCGATGCAGGTCACAAGAAGAGGAAGAAGGAGGCATTTTGTAAACAGGAGACTTATTCCTCCTCCCACCTAAAATGTTCTATCTCAGAAACTATTGATTTGCGACGGAAAGCTCAAAGAGAAAATGTCTCTTAGAATACAACAAGGTAAACAAAAACCATGCTCCCAATTGTGTAGGGAAGTTTGGTCCTATCGTAAAAATTTACCAAAATGACTTTCGGCAAAAACGAATACCAGATTCTTTCATAGCACATCAAAGCTATTCAGGAAAATTAAGTTTAAGCCTCTAAATCGCGGGATGACATAAACCGTAAATATACCGGATCGGTAGTGGTGGACCACCATGGCTGAGGCGGGCCACTAAACTACAGTTAACTACTCCAAGAATTCTCACACACAGCGTTGTGGAATGTATGGAAAACATATATAGGAAGGCAAAGATAGAGCCTTGAGGGTAAGCGGAGGGGTGTTGTGTGAGGCGGCGGTGGCACGGCATGAGAGGAATGGGGAGAGGAATGGATGGGGAATCTTGTGAATGACCTCACAACTCCCACTCCGTCCTGCTGTTATCATAGGTACTTCCACTCCTCCATTCATCTCAATATTTTTAGGCTGCGATACCTTTATAAAGCTGTCGTGGGTCACCAGAATAGGCTTGGGTGGCAGATGTTCCGCCAGGGATCCTCCCCGCGCCACCTATCGGCAAACTGTTGCCAGTATTTTTGCCGGCGGTTATTGGCTGATATTGAGCCCCTTAACTAACATGGCCGCATGAATTAGTGATAGTTAGAAACTTGTGAGCTGAAAGACAGACATTTGCGTTGTGTGAGCGTTGCGAACAAAGAGTTATATGTACGCTGGACATTCTGATATGCAGCGAATGAAAGGACAAGGAACCTCAGGTTGGTTTGCTTGATTCATGCCGTGAAAATCCATCAGCTTCAGGAGTTACGGATGTGGTGATTGTCGAGGTTCAAGCTGCTTGTTTTGTGCTTATCATTCCAAACCTGTGCTTGTTGTGAGGCTTGGAGGAACGAGCAGAAGTGTTGAAGAGTGGTGGAGGGAGTAGCGTTAAGGGTAGGGCAGGTGAAGGCTGGCTAAGTAATGGTGGGTCATGAAGCACCGGGAGGAAGGCAGGCCATTCACCCCCTGGCCCACATATCTCACCTCCCTCACACCACCTCTAGGCCCACACCCACCCCACCATGTCTTGGTATGACGCCCTACCCACTGCTAGAACGGCCCAAGGTTACGTGTAGTGTGGGACCCCTAACCTAGCAATCCTGTGTCTCTTGGTGTGTGAAGGATGATAGTGGCTGGGCATTGTGTTGCACTGTTGTCACTGCAGCTGTCACACTTTCAAGTATGATGTCATGTATGACATGCGTCTGAGCTGTCTGGATGGGGTGCTCTGTAAGAATGATGGTCATGTATGGGTGGTATTAGGTAGCTTGTGTTGTTAGGCAGTGTACATATGCGTAGTTAGTGTGTTAGGCAGTGTACATAATTTTCTCACTGGTCTTCTCATGTGCAAATGTAGTGGAATTGAACTCTGTATGTGAAGTACACTTATAGTTTTAGACATTGCTTTCTATGAAGGTGTACAATGTAGTCAAAGTAGATATTAATGTACTATTCCCAATAGTTACCTTTTTATGATGTGGCTCGTCATAGCCAGAGACAAGTTATGCTCAAAAGAATGTATATATTGAAAGCGTTAACATCAAATCTAACCATGTCATGGACTGTCAATGTCAGGGCAGGGTTTGAATTTTTTTTGCTGAATATTGTGTTGCCATGTGTGTCTACAAAACAAGTCGTTATGTCTGGACATTGGTGTTGGAATGAATGGACAGCTTTTGATGGACTTAAAGTAGAGTTACATGTTATTTCCTGGTTGATGTAAGGAAAACTTTTTAATAACAATAATAGTGGTTTTTCCTAACTATTATAATATTCATCTGCCATATTTTTATTTTTTTAATTTTTTTATCACAGGAACATTTGGCCCTATTTGGTTACATTGTTACGAGTTATTACTCTTATCTCTGTTATAATGGACGAGAACTGTGCAGTCGCTACCGCTGCTACCACTAACGTTTTCTATATTTTTTTGCTCAGTATGCTGTGCAGTATTAATCCACTTCTGCGTAACCTTTAACATATAGGCTTATATACATAATGAAAAAAGGTTAAACTGCATAATTAGCCTACCGCTCCAAGCTGATCTGAATGACATTACAGCAGCATAAATGCCTGAAAAATTTTAAGTCCAAAGGCAAAGGCTAGGAGGCTAATACGCCAGGTTAGGTTAGGCTAGGTTTAGTTTAGTTTAGATTTTTTCCTAGATTAGACCACTTTTTTTTCTTTTTTTTCTCGCTCTCACCGCCACCCAACATTCCGGTTCTCGACAGGTCCCCAAGTTTGTTGGGTAGAGGGAAGATTTTAAGTAAAAAGGGTTAGAGTTGTTGTGCAGTTTTACCATGGTAATAATCCTCCCGACAGGGCGGGGCAGAGCGGACCACTCGGGGGCTGGCGAATGCGGGGCGGAGCACACTTGTTTTCGTACAGTTCTGTCACTTCCCTGGTTTATGAGATACTGATTACTGACCATTACTTCCTGAAAAAGTTTTAGTGCTTTTTCTTACGTACGTATACATTGTTATCAATGGAAACGGCAACCCTTGGATTTGATGATGAAAATTATAAAATAAAAAGTTTTTAACAGGTTCCCAGAAAAAAAAATCTCCATCTGAAAAAGCACCAATTTTTGGCTAGGAAAAATCACTCAGTATCTAAAAAATGACTCAGAAGTCCTCGTCCATTTTTACCTTATAGTAGTATTATCTTTTGGTCTAACTAGTGGAAGTCTACTCTGATATTACCAACACAAATTGATACTAGTCGCCGGAGGCTGAGCTGATCTAGAAGCCACGTCCACTGCCTCTCACCCCTTTCTACTGGGCAGCTGATAGTGTACTCATAATGTTTGTACATATGTTCGGTGCGCCTCCTCATCCAACCTCTCTCCTCGTCCGCCACAACCTGCCTTCCATACACTCCCCACCAATACCATAGTGTAGTACATTTTTTTTTAATAAAGATGGCCTGTACACTACACCCTCCTGTTGGCCTATATTTACACTACACTCTTTGTAGTAAACATAGCTTTGCCCAGTATACATGTGCTGTTCTGTAGTGAGGATTACACTCTTTGTAGTAAACATAGCTTTGCCCAGTATACATGTGCTGTTCTGTAGTGAGGATTACACTCTTTGTAGTAAACATAGCTTTGCCCAGTATACATGTGCTGTTCTGTAGTGAGGATGGTGTGTTTGGTAGTAATGATGATACGAGTAATCTGTACAAACATCGAACATAATGAGTGCACCAATCAGCTGCCCTGTAGAAAGTGGGGGGGCGGAGTTAGGGGGCATGGCTTCTAGATCAGCTTAGCCTCTGGACTTTGGCTTCCTACCTCTACTTAGATCAGCTTAGCCTCTGACTTACAGTGTTCTTACTTGAGGTAGGTCCAGAATTGATAAGGTAAACAGAATCATTGGTTCGTGTGAGTACACTCCTCACTGTAGCCCGTTCCAGTTCCTTCCCTCATTTGTCCTCCCTTTCCCGACCGTCTTGTCTTATGACCGACCTGTCTTGCGGACATTCTCCCGGAATCCCCCTCCTTCTCCCTGGAAAATTAACCTCCTTCCTCCAACAAATCCACATCCTGCATCTGATCTAACCATCCTGCTCTAACATTCCGTTCTTCCCCTTCCCTCACCGTTTTGCTATTTTTCTATAACCCCTCCCCTTTTTATGCTTTGCCATAGTGCCATATGACTTCTGATGTCTGGCACATTCACCTTTTTTTGGGGGGCATTAAATCAATCAATCACTCCTCACTGTTCAGTTGTATGTGCCAGCAACCTCCAACCACTATGACCGGTCAAACATAATTTTGGGATATAGGATGCAGGGTGATTTTAGTTAAACTTTTTTCGGGGGGGGGGGGGGGGGGGAATACTACTTATATGGTGGGATTTTTTTTCTGCCCATATGTACATCCCCATCCCCAAACCTTCACATAGCTATACCCATATGCACTACATACGACGCATTGCCATGTTTGAAGGTGGTAATGAAGCAAACGAGATTTTTCAATTATAAGATGCATCATATCAACCCTTTTACTTGATGTAGGGTGTCACTGCCTTACAGATATGGGCTATAATCCCTTAAAAGTCTACATTGATTGAGTCACATTTGGATGTTAGAAGGTGGTAACATCTGGTGTGCCGAGTGTGATAATTATAGTCTATTTTTTTTAATGAGGCGAAAATTCCATTCTATCTTCATGTGTCATGCTTAAAGTTATGCCTATGTTTTCCTGATAATATGGTTAACTATGATAAAATACAGCTGAAATTAAGAAGAACTGTAGTATTCCCTTCTCCTGGCATTAAACATCAGTCAGTAAGCAGCAAGGGGTCAGGATTTTTTGCCTCTTAAAAAAACTCAGAGTATAGCCACCAATCTTCACAGTGATGCCCACCCAGCGACTCACTCACAGTGTGCTAGGAGGACTCCTGATTTCTTGCTATAAACCTCTTTTTATCTGCCTCCAAGAAGCTTTCCTTACTCACCCCCCTGTCCCAATTCCCATTTTATGATCTCCTTCCCCCAACATATACACATCCTTCCTCTGATCTAACCATACTGCTATAACATTCCGTTCCTTACCCCTTCCCTCACTGTTTCACTCTTTCTCTATAACCGCTCCCCTTCATTATGCTTTGCCATAGTGCCATATGACCTCTGATGTCTGGCACATTCACCTTTTTTGGCATTAAATCAATCAATCCGTCTCCTCTATCCCATGGTGATGCATCTAAGAAGGTTGCTTGCAATGCCTTGGCTATACCTACCCATCACTACCTCTGAGTGTTACTAGTACTTTGCAGTGTATGTTAAGCGTGTTAGTGAAATGGTTTGGTTGGCCCTATTGATCACGTGGCTCCGTTTTTACATAAGAAAATAAGGAAGCGACAAGAGCCTGTGAGACCTACACGTGGTAGTTCCTGTTTTATGTATTTAAGCAAGTGTGAAATCCTTACTAATGAAATGCGGAGGGAGAAAATATCTCTGAACATTAGGAAGAATATAAGGAACAATTATTGAAGGAAGTAAACAATGTGAGAAGGTTAAGGGAGCAAGCATAAGAGGTGATCCTGGGCACATATGGAGAGGCTTACAAAGGTAGAGAAAGAAAGGTGGCCGGGGTACTTTGAAAGATTGATATTAAATGAAAATGGTGAGAGAGAAACAGGAAGGGAGGAGTTAAAAGTGTAAAGATGGAGCAAGAGAAAGAGATACCCAACAGTGAGGGGAAGTGTGCATTAAAGAAAATGATGTGTGGAATTTTGGCTGGATTGGATGGCATCACATCAGGAATGCTTAGGAAAGGAGGAGATTGTGTGGTAAAGTGGTTGGTTAGATTAATCAACATATGATGGGAGCTAAGTGTGGTGCCGAGAGACTGGCAGCAGGCCTGTATTGTACTGTTTCCAGGTGATATAGCACTTGTTGCAGATACCAAGAAGATACCAAGATTAGTTTCAATATTTAGAGGTGTGTGTAACAGGAGAATGCTGAAAATGAATGTAGTCAAGAGTAAAGGCGTCACTGATAGTAATAATCCACAAAAATATTCCACTTCAAGGGCTAGAGAGGCAACAAAAGGACACGTGGTTGTATGAGCGAGCACTCTGCGGGGAGATGTTGCCAGGAGGAAAGTGCCCGGAAGACTGAGGCAGCCGCTGCATGGCAGAGGTCGGACTCGCTCTAGTAAGGCCCGGACAATTACAACTTCAGTTCGGATTATGAAAAGTTGTTGAAAAATTTGAGTTGGGCTGAAACAGGTTGAATTATCTGAAGTTCTAATTATGCGGGTTCGAATTAGAGGGTTTACTGTATTGATATTATTATTATTATTTTCAATTTTTAATTGTTATCCATTGTTGATTTGAGTTATACATAATTTATATGCAACACCTAAGCACATGTATGTACCACTTTTAAGTTCCCAAAACATTGTCATTGTGTGATGCTTAGGTGAAATTGAATAATACTAAAATTATTTTGTTATTAGTTCAAGGTATGCAATCACATCTTATTATGTATGCATTGTTCATATCAGATAAACAAAATTTGCATAACTGTAATATACATATCAGCAGTTTGAGTCCCTAGTAAGCATTGCCAGCGTGTTTAAAGCCACTTCTGTTTTTGACATTTTAATATATTCAGAATAACAGTTTTTTTCTGCTGTCAAATATCATGGAAGTAGCCGTGCGCCATCAAGGTGGAAATGTCAAACTGTTACTTGTTCCAGAAATCAATGTTTGGCAAAAGTTTTACAATGTTATAGATGTTTGTACTCAAGATATACTTGATATTTTTCGGGGGACTTCCATGTAGAATGGTGAATTATTGCATCATTGCTGAGTACCTCTAGTGCTGTGCCTACATATCTATGTACGCACCTACATAGACAAGCAGGCATTCATAGTTATTTGTATATTATTATTTTCAGTAGAGTAAGACTTTTTCCACCACCCATCACTCCATCAGCTCTAATCATTGATAAATCATAATGAGATGGTAACATTTTGGCCTCAGTCACCTGTGTCCATTGAAGGTTGTTTGCTTCATGGTGATAAGTGCCTCCCCAGATACCAGGGAATGGATTTATTGATCATGAACACTAAAGGAAAACTTGCCTTTATTTGGAATCTTTGATTACGTTGATAAATTCTGCAGAATATTCTTCTTTTACTGGAGATTACAAATTGATAGTAGATGCAGAGTTGTTATGTTATTGCTGTTCCAGTTGAGTTGGATGTTGAGTGGATGAATTATTTCACTGATATGGATGTCAAATTGGACTCATGCTGAATTGTTTTTGTATGGAAGTCAAACAGTGGCTTGAATTTTTTTTTTTTTTTATGGTTGCGTAACATTTATTAGGAGAGTACACTTACAGTGTATGGAAGCAAGATAACACCCAGCTTATTGTTAAAGATCAAGGAATTTAACATTATCCCCTATGTTTTCTCATAGTGATTAGTGTCTGATGTCTTCATTATTGTGTGTGTGTGTATACCTGTGTGTCCATAAGTTGTGTGTGTGTGGTATACCTGTGTCCATAAGCTGTGTGTGTGTGTATACCTGTGTGTCCATAAGCTGTGTGTGTGTATACCCGTGTGTCCATAAGTTGTGTGAGAGAGTGAGAGAGAGAGAGTATTTCTAAAGACTTGTAAGTAATGTCCTCTCCTCTTTTTTCATTGCAGTGCCAAATGGGCCGAAAGATCAGGTAACTTGAATGGCTTGTTTTGGGACAACACTCCATCTGGTCTGTGGTAAAGTAAAGGGTACTTTTGGTTCAAAAGTGCTTATATCTATTTGTCTGTTTTAAGTTTATAAATGTTATTGTAATTGTTATTATTATTATTATTATTATTATTATTATTATTATTATTATATTGTTATTATTATTATTATTATTATTTCCAGTAGTAGTATAGTAGTAGTGTGATAATTATCATCATTGTTGGGCAGTACACGGAATATTTTGAATTCAAGTTGATTTTCCTTTGACCCAGGATAAAAAAATACAAAAACATGAAGGAGTTGTTAGTTTGTGTGGCTGATTTCAGAATTTGGGAGGCTGTCAGAAATTACTTTTATTTTTTGAACCAACGTTTAAGTGAAGTAATATTTTGTCAAAGTTATCATAGCTGCATAACTATTTCCATTTAAAGAGCATCATAATATTCAGTAAGGTGAATTTTTACTTGAATTCTGTTTTTTGGGTTGAATGATAATTTTCTTAAAAATTTCAAATGTTAAGTTTGATTTATATGTGTTTATGGTTTCATATTGACATTGTTTATGTCTTGAGGTTGAATTATATGTCATTACTTAATTGAAATGTGTGTCATGAATAGAAATGTAAATCATCACTTATGAGGATCTTAATTACTGGCCTGAGGTCGTCATGAGTTTAACCCCTTCACGCCCAGATTTTTCCTTTGCTCTATAAAATCGTCTTTGTTGAGCCCTAAAATTACAAAAAGTGACTAAATAAACCAAATTAGCTAGTGGACAAGATATTAAACAGGTCTTATCCATAAAAACATTGCTTATATTCATTAAAATCATCTAATGGTCTACCTAAATTTCAATGGAAATAACGTTCTGGGCGTGAAGGGGTGAATAGTCATGAGACCTTTCATGCATTGTATACAAATAGGCACAGAGTTATCCCTGGCATTTAGGTATGTTAGTTTTCAGAAAGAATTGTGATTACATAGCCAGATACAACTTGTTTCTTAGAATTTTCTTTTCATCG
>JACEEZ010007739.1:192500-262500 GCA_016584305.1 Chionoecetes opilio
GTTAGTCGACAAGGATACTAATCAGGTCATATCTATAAAATATTGCTTATATTCACTAAAAATTGTCTAATGGTACCCAAATTACAATGGAAATTACGTTCTGGGCCTCAAGGGGTTAATGCCACCAACCGTTACTTCCTTTTTTGTCTTTTCCTTCATCCTTAAATGAATTAAAGAAATATAGTGACATTGCACATTCTTGTCTTACACCCTCATGTATTATGTATCCTTTATTGAAGATGTCTATATTTGTGTGAATCAATAAGGACATGTTATTTGCATCTGTATTTATATGTATAATTTTAACCTACAGGTGCTGAAGATCATCAATCAATATCGTCACACTACTTCCATATTTGACGACTTTTCTCATTATGAAAAGCGTCAAGAAGAGACAGAGACCCGGAGGCACCCAAGCTCCTACAAGGTGAGGCAGATGGCAGCGTCTCAGCAGCCATGATCTACAGTGGTCAATCAAACCATGAAAAATGAGGTTCCACTTTGTAATCCTGTTCTAGGCATCCCAAAAAGACAACAGCAGCAACAGACAAGCTTATGTATAGGGAAGTGTTGAAAAATCCCCGTATCACAGCAATACAACTAAAGCAAGTGTATACTGAACAGGTTTACGAGGTGGAACCTCATTTTTTGGGGAAATCCTTTGCCTTAGAAATGAGGCTGTAAACGGCTGTCCTGCTTTTTCCCGTACAGTGACAAATTTCCTTACAGTCATGATTGAGGCGCCTCCTTCAGGGCAAGAATCACAGCATTCTCTCACTGGGTAAGGTTCTTAGGCCCCATTCTACGCTGTGGGTGGGCGGCAGCACAATTAATGGTAGGGAACTACTGCCAGGTAACACATTAACAAAAGCTTTGTTTACTACAGGAAATGGACCCCCGGGATGACCGCCGGGATGACCGCCGGGGTGACCACCGCGAACACCCCAGGGACCACCGTGATCACCGGGACAACCGAGATAACCGGGACAACCGGGACAACCGAGGACAACCGGGACAACCGGGACAACCGGGACCACTTTCACCGGGACAACCGTGACCCCAGGGATCAGCGCGACCACCGGGACAACCGTGACAACCGTGACCACCACCGTGGAGGCATGGGGGGTGGCCGGGGCGGGGGCCGTGGGGGCCACCACCACCCTCACCACCGGGGTGGAATGCGCAACTAAATAGAAAAGCTGATCCACAGAGCACGTTATTGTGGTGGATGAACTTAAATAGAAATTCCACAATATATTATGGACCATTGGCTAATTTTGAAAGACAAGTAGGGCAATCTTACAGGAATGTTCTGTTATCAAGAAACTTAAGCTGACAAGTGTTAAAAGTGAATGGGCTGCTATTCTGGATCCTAAGAACTAAGTGACAGCTTGGTGGATAATGGACCAAAGAGGCTTGTTAGCATCCACCGTGAGCCTCTCAGAAACTAGTGATAAATATGGTGTAAACCAGAAACCATATTGCTTCATACAACACATAATTTGCCCTACTGTCCAGCCAATAGTACTGCTCTGCATTTGTGAGAAGTGTAGCAGTGCACTGAAACACTGTTTTCGTCCACTGATCAAGTTTAGACAGGCACCCATTAGCACCAAACTACACCAGCCTGTTTGTCAGCTTCAGTGATATCACAGAATGTTGATTCTTGTCACGAAATATTTGTTTTCCAGAAGAACACTCGGCATCAAGAACTGTGCAAAGAACATGCCACCATCATTGTTATCCTTTTGTTTTTCACTGTTGTGGTTAGGGAAAAGGAACACAATCTATGAATATATGAATATATATACATATATATATATATATTTAATCTAATTCTCCTTTAAACGTACAACTGCAACTTAATTAGGAGGGCCTGATGACTGACAGACCCGCCGCGGGACCTGAGAGCTGCCAAGCAAAATACAAAAGTTGGGGCCTCCAACAGCCTCACTCAGTCATGTAACAATTGAACAACAATAATTTCTGCCTGTGATTGGATACTATAAAAAGTGTTATTTTTGTTCACCGATTTACAGAGAAGTTTGAAAGTGTACAGTGAAAGTAGTGTGAGTGATGATGTTTTTCAAGACATGGGCATGGAAAACCAGTGTGTGAAGAGGACAGGCAATGGACTACTTTTGAAGATTAGTATCATTGGCTTGGGGCTTTAAAGAAACGTGATGGAAAAGTGAAAAGTACTTTGGTGTTTATTTCTTAGTGCCTGAGAGTACGGTATTGTGTAGTTTAAAAGTGATATGTAAATGCTATTGAATATAGTAAAACCTTGAACCACCTCAGACTCAACTTGGTTTGTCTCAGCAGTGCCTCAATTAACTGAAATAACTGTAGTTGTTAGTGTTCACAATTACTATCATCTAATAAATAACGTAAACAGTGTTATGGTTCAGCGGAATCATCTCTCCAAACGAACTTGCTCCAAACCCATCATATAACGTGAATGGTGTAAATTAAGAAAAGCAACTATAGTGACCTTGTTATTATGAAAGTGTTTAGTAGTGTTGATCAAGAATATGAACTATGACAGGCCAATGATATCCTTGTGGTTACAAAAACAGTTGGAGTGAAGTTCAAAAGTTGGCAAACGCTTGGTGCTGTTGTGAAGGTCACTTTGCTTGGAATGCTGGCATGCATCAAGACCACCTACCATTGTGTCTCTTGACCTTGACCTTTCTGTGCGCAGGCCAGAGAAGCTGTAAGCACCACTCGAGCTATGGTCTAGCTCTGCTTTGCTGCCTCTTGATTGTCAGGGATGTGTCAGGGATTTAGCTTTAGAGGGAACAGCTTGCAGAGCAGATACACCATTAACATAATATCTCTGTCCATGCCATAGTGGCACTTACAGTTTGTATGGTTTGGGCACAAATGGCTATTCTTGCCTATTTTTTTAAGTTTACACTTATGAATAATTTTTAAAGGTTCAGCTATCATGGCCATTTGTTTTGTGTATGTTCTTTACTGTAGCATGGTGTTTAACCTAAATGATCACATCAAAAATTTTATTAATTGAAGTACGTATGCCTGAAAGTCTAAATGACCTTTCCCTTCTAGCAGTATTTTTTATGTATAAATGATCACCGGACGACCATAGACTTCCGTAACATTTTTGTCTTCTATCTCTCGGAAACATGATATTGCATTGCATTGCATTGGGGTGTGAATTTGAGCTTTCTGATTAGTCATTTACTTGGGAAGTCTGATGCAAGTCTTTTTGGGAAGAATGTTTTAAGTAGCAGGGGAGAACTGTTACTGTCATCTGGGGAACTCCACCATGCTGCACAATATTTTTCTGACTGTCATGTATTAGCTGAACACATTTCTAGATATCAAAGAGAAGTGGTTGTTATGATGCATGTGGTGTAGAGTAGCTCCCAAGATGGTGGTAGCTGGGCCTGCTAGTGTGGTTTTCTCCTTCTCTTTGTCCATATAACCAGTAGCTTTACTGTGGGTGCCTGTGCGTGGGTTTTATTGGTATTTTATGTATTACCATCATTAATACTGAGGACTTCTCAGCAATCTCTGTATATTTTTTTCTTGTACACAGATGTTCAGTTGACTAGATGACCATTAAAGTTCATGTATCGGCTTATAGCTTCATTTATAACATGTCAGCATTAGTAACTGCCTATAATTTTAGAAGTGGCACTGTCTGCTCTGCCCCTCTGTAATATTCAAAGGTGTAAGGAGTGTTATTTGTTACGTACCCAAGACGATAAAGTTTTTGAGGGTTTTACAACACCAAACTCAGTCATGTTTAACTGGCAGGTAAGGTTGTTGGATCTACTGTTGTTGGACAAGCAAATAATTATGTGCATGATTATCATAGTCTGTGTAGTTGTGTATGTATGAGATTTATTGCTAAATTATCACAGTTATGATGATTTTATAGTCTGATATCCATAAATGACTTCATTAAATTTTGGACTAAATAAAATATTGCTTTATAGTATATTTATTATGATTCTTTCTATGTGTAGAGTTCAGTTTTCAGTGGACCTCAGTTATATTACATTATGGTTTTAGGTAAAAATAGTATATATTTCAGATGTTGTATACCTTTGTTATCCAGGAAAATGGTTTTGCCTTAGTTAACAGTGTATAGTATGAGAGTGCTAGTGATAGATATAGTCAACAATAGTGTCCAAGGTCAAGAAAGAATCTGTATTCTGAATTATAAATTGGATATGTATAATATGGCACTGAGCTGCTCAATCTTTAGACATTTTTGGCCTTAGGGAGGATGTTCCTATGATCCAAATAATTGCTGATATATATTACGTGATCGAAGGTATGTCTATAATTTTAAGAAAGTTCAATGTTATGTAGAATACAGCAGTGGAGGTACTTTTGAAAGATTCCCAATGTTAAGAAAACGGCTGTCATTATTTGATGATTAATATGATCACAACCAGTGAAGATCCTTCAGACTTTTTATTCCCCAGTTATGTGATAATGATAAATCACAGAAGAAATTGTATGTCAGCGAGTCATTAGTTTCACATGGGCTAGGTGAGGTAGTTCATTATTATATACAGTAGAGTCAAGCGTCTTGATCCCACGATTTTGCATCCCACGGCACTATCCAATGTTGACCCATAATCTTGTCTCATGATAAACCACACAAGAGTGACACCGTGCGTGAGTGTGAGTGAGTGCACACTAACACATAATGGAGAGCATTTGTTGGTGGCACATTGTTCAGACCAGTCCCAGTCTCCTTAAAGACTATCATCGTATTCTGCAACCATAAACTATCCAATTACATTTTGTTTCAGACAAGTACATTACGATGAACACCTATCTTACTATATGCTTAAGTTTAGTTTATCTATTTCCATTAATATACATTTGATACATAATATACATACGTACTCTCATTTTCCATTTTTCATGTTATAAACAGACACACTTACCTTTTTATGTCGTGAAGGAAAATGTGGACATGTGGATTTTTTATAGTCCTTGCTGTTAGGCATGTACTATTCAAGGTTAGCTGGCCTTTTTTTTGTTCTCTATGACTGTTTATGCCTATACCTTGCGAGGAGGCACTGAGTTACGAGCCTCAGCACCCGGGAATGTGAGAGACGTGTACAGTGGGTTGGCGCAATGTGCTTTACAAATGACGACACCGCAGAGATCTGTCACCTCAAGACAATATGAAGCGGCTGAGAGAAACTTATAGCAATGGTTGGTGCCAATATTTGACCCAAAATTCATTAAAAGATATGAGTTTATGTAGGCATGGGAATATTGAGGTGTATATATGCACCTATATGCGGACATGCATATGAAAATTTACTCAAGAAATGTGTTGATAACTTATGTTAAGAAAAATGCAAAAATTACAATTGGGGTGAGAATGTGAGCAAATAGAGACTTGTATGTGTGAAAAATGTTGTAGGGGATTTTATAAAAGTACATATATCTTCTTTTGTAAAATCAATACTTTTGTAAGATGGAGCTATTTATTAAGTTAATCATTTTTGTGAAATTATTATTTTTTCTTTGTAATATTTGAAAACGCTGTGGTTTGGTGTCACCCACATGTTTTGGAGAAGGCCTAATGTATGAACAAAGATATATATCTTGCCCTTGAAGATTATGGCTTCCCAGGGTATTAGAAGCCCCATTGTTTAAATTAGAGAGGAAGGAAGCCCGCTAAGCATCAAGGAAAGGCAGGAGAAGGGAGTAGCAAGGGTTTTAAGGATATTGTTTTATGTGATCATTCTTTATTTAATTCTTTATTTAATTCATTCTTTCATTAATTGGCATATAAAATGGAAGTGAAGAGGCCCCATGCAGATCCTTTTTTTTTTTTTTGTACAGTCAACAACAGTATAGTCGCCACTGCACTAATGCCGCTAGGTGCCATATATTATGAATTTTAGCATCACTACAAATCTGTATGTGCCACTAAAGAGGCATGAACAGTAGTTTATATTATGTACATGTCTTTAGTGGCACATACAAGTCTGTAGTGATGCTAACATTTGTAATATTCGCCTATAAAATCCGCTTGGCGACATTAGTGTTATTGACGGTAGAACAGCTCATAAAAAAAACCTCCTAACTACACATACTATTGAATATACAAAATTATCATATGATCTATTTTTTTTTCACGAAATATAGATTTTACAAGAAATCGCATATTTCATAAAAATGATAAAAAAATTCTAATAATTGAGCCTTTATAAAAATAGCTTATGGAAAAGAAAAAGTATACCATTTACAAAATCCTCTGCAGTATTTTTCACTCATACTTCATGCTCCTGTTGCTCACATTCATCTTATCACCGCATCTGTTCTTTTCTTATCCTAAGTTATTCACCTTTTTTCTCATTTTCATTATAGATAGATGTATAGATAGATGGATGGATGGATATAGATATATTACACATACATGATACACATCATTTTTATGTTATGTTCAAATAGTGTACCTATTATAATTTTTCTCATTGCCTTAATACCCTGCACCCCACAGTTTTGTATCTTACAGTAATCTGGTACTGTACGTGTACCAAGAAATCGTGGGATGCATGACTACTGACGGAACAGTTAGTGACACGCGTAGTAAGATAAATACTATTGGTGGGGGGAGGGGGGAGGGGCAGAGCGGCGCGGTGATGGGGTCTTGGCAGGTCCAAATGTTCACCAATAAAACAAAGTGTACACAGGAATAAGAGTCTCCTTGGTGCCTTTCCATAGTGGTGAAGCAGCGTGGTACATACAATGATACTTGCCTCTATCATTCCACAGCATCATAACGCAGACTAGAAATGAAAGAGAGCAGAATTGTGTGAAGAGAAAAAAGAAAATTTGCGACACCATAACAAATAATATGAGTAATACAGGAAATACAAGTAATATTGAGTCGTGCAATATTGATTTTCTTTAAGACATTCATCAATGCTATCATTACTTGAGTAGGTAGCCGATTCCTTCCTTTTTAGTGCCCTAAATATCAATCTTAGGATAGTATGATAATGTATTTAGAAAGGTAAGTCTACTTTCTTTAATCAGAAGGATCCACTCATGTCTTATGATTGCTGCAGCAACAATAGTCAAATCAAAATGTTCTATCTGGAAGGATTTGAGTATATGTTTGCGAATATAACACGACGCTAATTTCAAGACACGCTCCGCCACCAGCGCTGCTCAACAACCAGGCTTATGATGTGCCATTGAAAACTGTCAGCCACACATCTTGCCCTACGCTCCGCCACCAGCGCTGCTCAACAACCAGGCTTATGATGTGCCATTGAAAACTGTCAGCCACACATCTTGCCCTAAGGTTATAGCGTTAAATAAAAGGTAAGTGCTCTCTCTCTCTCTCTCTCTCTCTCTCTCTCTCTTTCTCTATGGCAGACTCCTATATAGCTCATCTTTTGTTTACTACGGGAGAGCAAGAGATTGTAAACATTATACTGGCTACAGAGTCTTCAATAGTACATAATAAGGCCAGAGGTAAGTAGAGGAATGCAGTTACTAACTTAATTTTACTGGTTACTGGTTACTCTTCTCAAAATAATTAGAGTGTTACGTCAAGTTATATTGGAGAACACATTTGAGGTCCTTCCAAAGATAGATTTCATGAAAATTTGATGCCAATATAATCATCTTTCAGAAATTACATAATATCCAGCATGTGATTGTGAAAAACTTATTTATTGATATGGAGAATTACGCGAAAATAGTTCCCTCCAAAATGTAGCAGATATGGCGAGGTGAGAGAGATCGAGATTAGAATTCTCATAATATCCAGCATGTATTTGTGAAAATGATATTAGGAAAGAAAGTAACGCGAAAATATTCCTCCAAAAGATAACAGATATGACGAAGCAAGAGAGAGAGAGAGAGAGAGAGTGTGTGTAGGCTTTGTTGTATTTCCACTATTAGCCTATCCTGTCCATTGTACAGTTATGATGACTCACACTGAATCAATATAAGCTTTTTGATGATTGTGAGTAAAAAAACCTCATAATGTAGTCTACAGCAGGAACTACTTCTGCGCATGGCGGGCGAAGCAGTGGTGGCGGCGCAGGTGTGTTATGCGGCTCTGTCAGACGCATGGACGAGGCCACGGAGGTCATGTGTTGTGTAATTAGCCGATAAACCAGGTGATAACAGTGATCCGTGGCCATGGATACAACCAGCCGATACCCTGAAGCCCCAAGCAGTTCTCGAGGCGTGAAGTGACGATCGAGGAAGCACTGGAAGGGAGGGATGAAGCGGCAAATGAGAGGTAGGTGAGGCTGGTATTACTTACTTTCTGGGCACGCGCCTCCCCACCGGCCATGGCTGCCGTATTCTGTACAATGCTCTAAGACTAATTAATACCCGTCACTGATCTGATCTTAGAATATACCCTTCTATATGTGGCACATCAGAGTAGCTCCTTACCTAGTTCCGCTTGCCTAGTCCCCCTCAGGTAACCCCCCCATTGATAGATACCCATAGCTACGCCACTGCCAACCAAGCAATCCAGTCTTTTAACAACCCACAAACTACGTACCAAAAAAATGAATAAAGATGGTATCAGGTCTAAAGTTATTGATCAAATGTCAACAGGTAGTAAGGGCGTGGAAAGGAAATAAGGGAAAGGTTTTAGTGCTTCGAAGCCAAGGCTTCGAAGCAGTGTTGAAACTTAGTTCTTGAGTAATCCAGTACGAGCGACAGTCGAGAGCGAGCCGGTGAGGAGGCAGGACACGTGTGCAGGCAGCTAGGAGGAAGAGGATGATTTTTGGCTAAGCAAAGCTTTATTTTGTTGCTTTTCTTCATATTTCTGCAGCGTAAGTTGAGTAGAGAGAGAGAGAGAGTGAGAAGAATGAGTCAGGGGCGTAGCTAGACATTTTGGGGCCCGGGGGGCTTACTTCCTGGAGGGGCCCCCTGTAAAGTTAGTAGGTGTTTGGGGGGGAGGGGGGAGGCGAGCGAAGCGAGCCCAACCAGCTGGGGGGTTTCGGGAATTTGTTTTGAAAATTAATTATATTTTGGTGCATTTTGACACTTTCTGAGACTTCTTTCAATGCCCATAAATCGTTTTTAATCCAAATTATTTTCAGCACTGATTGAGTGCCAAATTATTTTCAGCACTAATTGAGTGCCGAATTATTTTCAGCACTGATTGAGTGCCGAATTATTTTCAGCACTAATTGAGTGCCGAATTATTTTCAGCACTGATTGAGTGCCGAATTATTTTCAGCACTGATTGAGTGCCGAATTATTTTCAGCACTGATTGAGTGCCGAATTATTTTCAGCACTGATTGAGTGCCGAATTATTTTCAGCACTGATCGAGTGCCGAATTATTTTCAGCACTAATTGAGTGCCTTATTATTTTCAGCACTGATTGAGTGCCGAATTATTTTCAGCACTAATTGAGTGCCGAATTATTTTCAGCACTGATTGAGTGCCGAATTATTTTCAGCACTAATTGAGTGCCGAATTATTTTCAGCACTGATTGAGTGCCGAATTATTTTCAGCACTGATTGAGTGCCGAATTATTTTCAACACTGATTGAGTGCCTTATTATTTTCAGCACTGATTGAGTGCCGAATTATTTTCAGCACTGATCGAGTGCCGAATTATTTTCAGCACTGATTGAGTGCCGAATTATTTTCAGCACTGATCGAGTGCCGAATTATTTTCAGCACTGATTGAGTGCCGAATTATTTTCAGCACTGATTGAGTGCCGAATTATTTTCAGCACTGATCGAGTGCCGAATTATTTTCAGCACTGATTCGAGTGCCGAATTATTTTCAGCACTGTTTGAGTGCCGAATTATTCGCACTGATTGAGTGCCGAATTTTTCAGCACTGATTGAGTGATGCATTTGGGGGCCCTCCCTCTCTTGGGGGCCCCGAGGGGAGATTCAGCACTGATTGAGTGCCGAATTATTTTCAGCACTGATTGGGTGCCGAATTATTTTCAGCACTGATTGAGTGCCGAATTATTTTCAGCACTGATTGAGTGGCGAATTATTTTCAGCACTGATTGAGTGCCGAATTATTTTCAGCACTGATTGAGTGCCGAATTATTTTCAGCACTGATTGAGTGCCGAATTATTTTCAGCACTGATTGAGTGCCGAATTATTTTCAGCACTGATTGAGTGCCGAATTATTTTCAGCACTGATTGAGTGCCGAATTATTTTCAGCACTGATTGAGTGATGCATTTGGGGGCCCTCCCTCTCTTGGGGGCCCCGAGGGGAGATTTTAAATAGCCCCCCCCCCCCCCCACTTAGCTACGCCACTGGAATGAGTGGGCAATGGCGGACCTAGTGGGTGGCCACTGCCACCCCTGAAATCTTATTGGCCACCCCAGATCTGAGTCAGAGGTCTCATGAAAATTCAACCATTTCTTTTTAATGGCTATGCCATGGCCAGGGGCGTATTTAGGATCTTGAAACATTGGGGGTTTAGCCCAGCCAAGGGATCTTCACATTTTTATAGGATAATTTTATTTATGAGATACACCATACGCAATGTATCGCTGAAAAGATCAGAAGGTGAAAAAGATCTTGGAGTGAGGGTGAGCCCAGACCTCAGACCAAGGAAACAATGTATTGAGGCCAGAAATAGAGCTAATAGAGTATTAGGATTCATTACCAGAAGTGTTAAAAGTAGAAGTGCGGAAGTTATTCTAAAGCTTTATCTGGCTCTAGTCAGACCTCACCTAGACTATGCAATTCAGTTTTGGTCTCCATATTACAGGATGGATATAGCCTTGTTAGAAACAGTGCAGAGAAGGATGACCAAAATGATACAAGGGATGCGTAACTTTAGTTATGAGAAGAGATTGAAGTTATTAAAATTACTCACTCGAGAGACGCAGAGTAAGGGGCGATCTGGTAGAAGTTTTTAAGTGGATAAAGGGATTTAATAAAGGAGAGGTAGGAAAAGTTCTTACGGCTTTTGACCAGGGTAGAACAAGAAGTAATGGATTCAAGCTGGAAAAGCGTAGATTTAGAAAGGAAATAGGAAAAACTGGTTCACAAATAGGGTGGTGAATAAATGGAATGGTCTCAGTAGACAGGTAGCTAGTGTGGAGTCATTAGGGAGCTTCAAAGAGGGGCTGGATAGGTTCATGGATGGGGATGAAAGGTGGATGTAGGTAGTGTTAGGTGACAGGAACTACCACGTGTAGGCCTCGCGGCCTCTTGTAGCTTCCTTATTTTCTTATGTTCTTATGAGTATAATGAATTATAAGATGCGAGACACTGCTCTACCAACTGGCTCCGGTAACTTGCTTAGGATAACTTTCGAATCATGAAATTGAAATAAAATTAAGACAATCTGAGTTGGGGTTCAACTTCGTTATTATTTTTATTTTCATCAGTAGGAGTAAAACCCTAAGAAAAAGAGAGCTTTGGCGTAATGAAGCAGTCATATAGATTGTATATTCCCAATGCTTTGTTCAATACTGAAATCTGACCAACCTCGGTCTGGCAATAACTTTTTTTTTTTTTTTTTACATCACAAAGGACTGGCCAAGGACACACAAAAATGCACTTCTGTTAACTCTGCGTCTTCTTGTCCATCTGATATTCTCTTCTTCACCTCTCCAAAAAGTCTTTTGGTGTCTCCTCTGTCATGCACTCATCTCCTCTGTTCTCTTACCTCTCTCATAAACCCTCGCTCATAAACCATCTACCCTCGCTCATAAAAAGGATGCCATCAGCATACGCTAAGTAACATCTAACCAAATATCTCGTTTTTTTACTATAATTTTATGTTGGCCCCAATCAGAGCTTATCTTATTTATGAGAAGAAAAAAAAAAGGTATTTGAGATCCGGGGCTATTCATAAAACATTCGGGGCTATAGCCCCCAATGCCCAGGCCTAACTACGCCCCTGGCCATGGCCATCGTGGCCATTTTTGGCATAACAAAATTTTTGGCACAATTTTTTTTGGCACACATTTTTGTCAAACATTTTTGGCTCTCCGGCGTATGTCCCCAATGATTGATTGATATAGATCAGTGGCTTTGGGGTAACCAGGACAACCAGGCCAATATCTTCTTATTCACTGGAATGGTGAAGACGAGCAGTTTAATTTTAGCTGAAGACAATATGTTTGGGAACTTATATGCAAGAATTTAATAGTTTCAAAATATGTAGAAGTCCACTCACTGAATATTTTGCCCCCATTGAATTATAAAGCATATATTCTCACTCACACTGGTGTGTGAGAAAATATTTCTTAATTTAATTTCAGGTAGCAGTCAGTGGCGTCACCGCGTGGGGGCTAAGGGGGACTTAGCCCCCCCAAGTCAAGGACTCAGCCCCCCCAAAATTGCTGCTAGTAGCCTGCTGATTCTCTGGCTACTGCTTTGTTGGAGAAACTTGGGGAGCTAGAACTAAATATCAGTAAATTGATAGCGCAGTGTTATGATACTGCATCAGTAATGAGTGGCAGAATCAGTAGTGTGCAGGCACTGATTAGAGAATCAGCCAAAAATCCTTGTTTTTATGTCCCTTGCTCTACACACAGATTACAGCTGGTGATAACCCACACTGCTGGTTGCTTACCAGAGGTAGCCGAGTTTTTTTAACTTGATTTCAGGCCTGATAAACTTCATCCGTAGTTCAACCTTACGCCATGACATCTTTCTAGACTTCCAAAGGGACAGGAAATTGCCAGTTCTTGAGCTTCCCAAAGTGTGCCAGCACAAATGGGAATACAACCATAATGCCCTTAAGGCAATTTTCAAACGGTATGAGATCCTGACAGAAACTCTTGAAGATTTGTCTATCCATGGACGTTCTGGTGAAGAGAAGGCCTTAGCTTATGGACTTCAGCAATCTTTGAATAAATTTGAGACTGTTTTCTTACTGATTAATTTCACTGAAATTTTTGACATTACAACCCCACTTTCAAAGGTTTGGCAGAGTGAGGATATGGATCTTGCTGCAGCAGTTAACATGGCACAGGAAACAATAAAAGTTCTGAAAGATAGAAGAACTTCAGATGACCATTTCAATACCATTTGGGAAAAGGCAGTTAAATTTGCTGCAGGAAGAAACATAACTGTAGCTCAGCAACAACCTTCAAGTTCAAGAAGGCAAAGGAAGCCATCATCACGGTTGTTAGGATCCATTGTAACTGAAACCATAGGCCAACGAGACACCTCTGAGAGAGATGAAGACCCTAAATCTCACTGTAAAAGATGTCTTTACTATCCCATCCTAGACAAGGTACTCGTTGAATTTGGGCACAGGTTTGATGAACCAAAGAGCATTCTACTTGGTGTATCTGCTTGTCATCCTTCGTCCCCTAACTTTCTAAATGAAAATGATTTGAAATATCTTGCTGACCAATATGACATTGAAAGTGAGAGCCTCCATGCAGAAGTTCTTGTTGCTCAGAAAACATTAAACGATGCAAAATCCATCTCTGGTGCTTTAGACAAACTAAAGCCTCTAAAGCAAGGTTTCACCACACTCTGGACTTTAATACATTTGGCTCTCACTTTCCCTGTCAGTAATGCTAAATGTGAACGATCATTCTCTGTACTGAAGCTTGTCAAAACGTACCTCAGGGCAACAATGGGTCAGAAACGGCTGACCAGTCTAGGTACAATTTCAATTGAAAAAGGTGTGGTGGATTCACTCGATCTTGATGTAGTAGTTGACAAATTTGCCTCTCTTCCAATACTGTCACAATCAAACTCGGGAGAATCCACCAAACGGCAGTTGTCCCTAACTCTTACTTAACATGGACCATAAGTGGTCAGGGATTAACCCCTTCAGCACCAGGGTTACGATGATCACACAGTCCTGCAGTACATACCACTGTACCGTCGTCCTGGTGCTGTAGTGGTTAAGGCAGTGGGAGCCAGGGTAAGGCAGTGGGAGGCAGGGTAACACAGGATGGGAGGCAGGTTAACACAGTGGGAGGCAGGTTAAGGCAGTGAGTGGCAGGGTAACACAGGACGGGAGGCAAGGTAAGGCAGTGGGAGCCAGGGTAAGGCAGTGGGTGGCAGGGTAACACAGGACGGGAGGCAGGTTAACACAGGATGGGAGGCAGGTTAAGGCAGTGGGAGCCAGGGTAAGGCAGTGGGTGGCAGGGTAACACAGGACGGGAGGCAGGTTAACACAGGATGGGAGGCAGGTTAAGGCAGTGGGAGGCAGGTAACACAGGACGGGAGGCAGGTTAACACAGTGGTATGCAGGTTAAGGCAGTGGGTGCCAGGGTAAGGCAGTGGGAGGCAGGTTAAATCGGCTTTTAGTTACTTTATCATGATCATGTACTTTATTCTGTTTAACTACAGTATCCCATGTACCTGTTTTTGTGCAATAAGGGAAATACCTTGAATATATTGTAAGTTTATATTTATATATTTTTTTCATTATCAAGATAAAACCTTACTGAGAAACAAACCAAAAACATACATTGTGCAATTCCTTTGTGTTTGTTAGTGGAGAGAGAGAAATGGCAATTTTATTATTTTGTATAAACAGAATAAAATTTTTCTTCAAATTATCAAATTTAGTTAATATGTTATGATGCATGGTATAACTATTAATTTATGTGTCATGTAATTAAAGCTTAATTACACTTTCTTCTCTTTTTTGGGCCTCAAAATTACCCCCCGACCCCCCAGCTGGATAGGCTCGCTGCACTCGCCCATCACCACCCCGAGGCTAAAGCCCCCCCAAATTTTTTTTCCTGGTGATGCCACTGGTAGCAGTTCTGATAATTTTTTGTGGACAAATTATTTTTTGAGACATGCAGTTTATGTCCTAACATAATCACAGTGAATCGTCGAAGTTGATGCGAAGGTGGGAATATAAGACTAAAAATCATGAGAATTTATTTATGTAATTTATATTCATCAAAAATACTTATACTGCATTTTCTATGATTTTCAAAACAATTTTAAAACATGAAATAAAATATTGGTCTATCAGTATATGTCTCATGAACAGAGAAATAATGATAATGTCTGGTAATCTGGTTAGATGCTACAGCACACAGGCCCTGAAGTGAAGGGTGAAGGTGATGTGTTGTGCCGCGCACTCAACGCATCCAGTCAGTGGCAGAAAACAGCATACAAGATATACAAAATAAGATTTTGGGTATACAATGTCATTACTTTTCAAAATGTGCAATATCATAAAGTACAAAACATATATTTTTACATTTTTACATCATTGATTTCAATAAAATCAAAAGCTGTAGTAAAATACGTCAACTATAAACAATTAAAAGTAAGAAAGTATATAAGAAGGTCTAATTCATTAAAATACCCATGGCATTTAAAGTAAAACTTTCAAACAATTGTTGACAAGTTTCTCAAAATCTTTAAGTATGTCATCATCAGCTGGTATAAAAGTGATATTTCTAAACTCTGAAATCAATATAGAAAAATTAACAGTAATAATAGTTTTTAAATTTTTTGTCAGCTTTAATAAAGGATAAATAAAAATCTATATGTACAGTTAGATGAGTGAGAAAATAATACATGGAAACTTTTAAATACAATAAAAAACACATTTATATTTGTGACATCCCCATTCATAATTCACTTTGCGGGGATAATGTTCAATGCCCATGGATATCAAAAGTTTTTCCCAACACTGGATAATGTTCATTACCTACATAACTGAAGGCCATGGCGAGGGCTGACCTCACCCTCATAAAACTCTTTCAACACAACCAGTTATCACTTTGGATGGAACACTACTGTCACTGTCCGCTAGTGTCGTGTAAACGTATTGTTTTATGTACACTAAAAACTTTTCATCTGTACAAGATCAACATCACGAAAGTGTTTTTACATAGATATATAGAAATATAAAAAGTCTGTGGCAAGATCAACAAAGTCTGTCTGTCAACATATGATTCACCACAACGTTATGGTACACTTATCTTTCAAACGCTCATAAAACCAACAATTCACTTTTTCATATCTGTAAAGCATTCGTCATAAGTTTTTGGTTTTTTACCATATGTGTTCATCTTACATTTTTAGCAGTGCACTCGCCAGGTGAGACAAATAGTTAGTTTTCTTTATCTGATGAATAAGCCTCTGTTTCTATAGCACTCTTGTCAGAATCATCGTTTCCTGATGATAAGGTCATACCGAAGTCACCACCTTCGAACTTTGCATAAGCACCACGCTTTCCAGCATCTACAGAAACATCGAGGTTGTTCACTTTCAGTCTTGCATACTCATCGTCACTGGCGCCAACATTGAGGTTACTCACTTTTGGCACATCATCGCTGGCATTCTGAGACAGACATTCAGTACTGTCCATATTGACTTCAGGCCTGGAAATGTTCAGCTCATTGGATGATGATGATGATGAATGAGGTGAACGACACTTCTTACTAGTCCCGGCAGCCGGCCTCCCATTGGGAAGTACCTCGTCAGCCAACGCATCGGCTGATTTGTGCAACTTGGATGCCATGGTGTAGTAGTGTGGCTTCACTTCACCCAGTGGACGTGAATATGTCAGGTGGTCATATTCACATTCTGTCAAAGAAAGCAGAAATTACTCAAAGATGCACGACTGAGGTAAGAACACACGCCCAGGTGCTGTGTACCAGCTCAATATAGGACAATAGAAAACGGCTGAAAAAGATACATACTAATACATACACCTAATAATTGTACAAGCAAGACAAAGATACACAGATATACAGAATATTTTTATGAAAAGGCTTCAGACATGCATTTGTATGAACAATGAGGAGAAAAATCAATACATGTCCCATCTAAGAGCTTGCATGACAAGGAAATTCTTACAGGTTCACAATCCCTTATCTGAAGGATTTTTTGGATAAAGGGTTTGTGGACTTGCATAGTAAAAGTTATTTTTCTTTCACTTCGCAGTTCATCATTCACCTATAACAAAAACACTTAAGATATGACATGTAACTACTACTACTATACTATAAATAATAAAGTATCATAATCATCCACTCAGTTTATGAGCAGATTATATCTGATCATAATTTATGCAGTATTATATTATGATACTGCATAAATGGCTGCCATATATAAATTTAAATATCATAGTAATACAAAAGATTATGATATCTTGTTTTTCAGCTTAATATATCAATAGTTTAGGAGATCCAGACACAGTTCAAACAAAGCAGGCAAGGGCATGTTTATCCTCATGGCTGCTTGCTAATAGGTAGTACATGTACAGTACAAATTTTGGTATGATAAAATTGTTAAAACTTTTTCTCGCTCTTTAATTTGTCAGCCTTTCAGCCTCTCCTGAGATGGCGAAATCAGGATTAAAGAATGGTGGCAAAAATGTGCCAAGCACTTATGCTTGATTCACTTCTACTAATACTTGACACTTGGTAGCACCCATTCTAGTTCAAAAGTGCAGGAATTCCGAGTGTTCATAACACTTAAATTCTTAATGCTGTTGCTTCAGTTGAGTTAGCATTATTGACTACGAGTACTACGGTCACAATTTTGTAAACGTGACGGCTTTTAGCTGTACACAGAATAATGTTACATGTTCTGATGTACGTATTGAAAAGTTTTAACCAGACATAAACATGTTCATACAAGGTAAAATTAACATCATTCCATATACTTTATGAATTAGTATGTGGACATTGCAATACGTGTTGTTAGGTGGTGAAGGGCACACAGGCTGAAAACAGAGTACAGCACTTTATTTCTGACTAGATTTACCCGCAGGGGGGTTTACCAGGGTTAAGTGGCTCGCAGCCCAACCTGTCCAGTATATATATGTATATTTATATAGGGAACAATGAGGTCTTGTGGTTGTCTTGGAGAGGGTTTATTGGTCCACAGCCCCGTGTTGAATATCAATTAATGCTGGTCACCTGGGTCACACTTCCTGGTCTGTAATTGGTCATGTCAGAGACAACCTCACCAAGCACGCATGACCCGGCGTCCAGCATTGGTCGATACTTTACTTTGGGTAGTGGACCAATCAGCCTCTCAGACACATCCCCGCTCTTTACACCCACCGGACACATCGGCCGGCGAGCCACATTCTTCTGATGAAACGAGGCAAGAATAAAGTAGTACTCAATTCTCAGCCTGTGTTTCCTTCACCATCAAACTAAATTTATGAATAAAATAAAACTGATAAAATATTTTCAATAACTCTATGAATAGAATAAAACATTTAAAATTAAAAAATCATGCTTCATGGCACTAGTTCTTTCTGTAATAAAGAAGTTGAGTGACACGTATGTCAGTTATTCAATGAGACAATTCAGTAATATATATGAACAAATTGCAAATAATAAACAATTATTTGAGAGCAGCAAATTTTTTTTTTGCCCAAATGCAGATCTAATTTTCAATCTACACGCTGGTAAACATGCAACGACAACTAGGTTTCAAGGGATCCATAAAAAAATAAATCAATGAATAAAAATATTCCCATTCATAATATGGAATAAAAGTTACCCTCTAACAGGAACGAAGTATTGCACAATTCTTGGGTGCACTGTGGCGTCAACTAATATGCGCCAAACTTACACGACCCGCTCCTTCTGAATACTGTAAACACTGTGCAGCAGCAGCAGCCAGGGAGGGAAAGAAGTCATTGTAAAAGATATACTACAAGGTGAATGTAGTACTTGGAAATTGTTGTATACCTATATTGAATTTATGTAATTTACTTCAGTAGATGTGATGATCACCTACTGTATGCAGGGTTAACATTAAGCTTTGCCAGCAACATGTGCAGATGTATTTGTAAATCAAAGTATCTGAGATAAAGTAATCTAATACTGCACTGAAATAGTTTCTGATATTTCCTTCAATACTGTATAGAATGAATAATACTTTAGTAAGTGTTCTGTTTATAAATACAGTACAATGTCGATTGATAATATGGGCAAGGTGAATATTATTAAACAAAAAATGTTCTATTAAGATTATGTATATAAATGTTTTTGAAAATTTGGATTTGGGCAATGATGTTTCCTCAATGAAGATTTATCCTTTAAGTTACCTATGAATAGAAAATGCACTCAATATACAGAAACAGGCAATAAGTGGTAATATAGATGACAAAGACAACATAGCAATGACAAATCTTCATCACCTTTTAGTATTTCTAACTTATCGTACCCGAGACTTTATATATTTTTTCATACTTTATTTACTGGTATACATATTGACATCATACTGTAACCAAACGCTGCAGCTTCTTGCATGAAAAGGTCAGAGAAAAAAGTGTACAGACGACTAATTTCTCATTTTGAGCTATACTTTATAGTGCAGAATAAGTCAATGCAGTCAAATTTGGCTTTTCCAGTATTTTTCAGTCCCTGTTTTTCTCTGGTAACTGAATAATATGAATTTTTGTTGATATAATTTAAACCATGACGAACACTTTCCCAATTCTTAAAGTTTCATAATTAGATAGAGATGAAGGCCATGAAAACATACAACATTGACAAACAAAACAAAAGCCTTGGTACATTTAGTGATGGATAACAATGTCGCAGGTCTGACAAAACGGGCTTGATCCCATAACAAAGCTGTCTTAATTTCAAAGAACTGTAAAATTAGATAAATATATATTTCTATTGTATAAGACTTTGCCTCGTATGTTTCTGATACACAAGAATAATGCAGTGAGCAGTATGACTCCTTGGTGAGGTGTGATCATAAGTAAATACATTCCTTATTCTACACGCAGGCCTCAGCAGCCCGGCACTTCCAGCCGCCACCTGAGCCATCAGAAAATGATGTATGATGTAGCAATAACATATTTTATGTTCCTTGTGTTGTTGGCTAATAGTTCTTATGGATAGAATGTCTGTACACTTCTTCTGTGAGATACTCAAATGAAATGTGATAATCAAGCTCAAACATTTAAAAGCAGAGACAGCTTTTAAAACTCAGATAACAATCATAGAAATCATGCAAGGGTCAATGTTACTATGAAGCAATGACCAGTTACTAAACAACATGATGATCTTGGACAAAAAAGGAATTGTATGGTGGTGTGAAATGATACGGTACATTTGGGTAACTGGTTGTGCCACAATGCAAATAAAATATTGTACAGCATTCAGTTGTGGGAGAAAAATGAGGGAGAAGTGGGTATGGGTATGGGCACGAGGTCAAGTGTTCTCGTACCTTCAGTCTGATCCTCTGAGCTCCCAAGCCTTCAGGAAAATATATGCGAATATTACACATCATGCTGTGGTATGTGAATACGGCTAGCAAATTTAATATTATTTTGACACTAGTTATCAATATATATATATATATATATATATATATATATATATATATATATATATATAAAATATATATATATATAATATATATATATATATATATATATATATATATATATATATATATATATATATATATATATATATATATATATATATAAGTATAAGTATATATATATATATTCGACCCAATATTCAACTCCAATATGTGGAGAATATTTTATTTACACCATTGTATTCAATGCTTCAAAATCTAAGCAGCACAATGAAAAATAATAATTCACTTTTCAATGTGTCATTTTAGTCCGACTGAAGCAACCAAGAATGGTGTATTGCAAGTGATCTCCAGGGATTAAGTGTAATGTATTGTGTGCTATTCAGTCTAGCTTCTAGCCAATTTTTCCTTTTTTTTTTTAAGGCTTTTTGTGTTTCTTTGTTTACTTAGGCAAAAAAATGATGAAAAATAAGGAGGTGTGTACAACCATACAGTAAACCCTCGCTTTAACGAACCAATTGGGGGAAGGAGGTGAGGTTATATCCGAAAATCCATTATATTCGAGGGATCCGAAATTTTTGCATATGTGTGGGTTGTCACTAGAAGGTTCCCGTGGTGTAACGGAAAGCACAGCCGCCCGGCAAGCGGAAGGTCCAGGGTTCGATTCCCGAGCGGTGCAACCTTTATTGGTGAGACCCCCTACTCTAACAGCATATAATAAACTTTGTTCATTATATGAGGTGAAAGTTCGCTTTTTTGGACCATTTCCGTGTGTCAGCGTGGTGAGACACACACAGAAGAACCTCGATTTAAAGGAAATTAATTTACCGGAAAGCTTGATTTAGCGAGAGAAAAAAAGTTATTCCATTTTTCAATGCTAGATATAGTGGAAAATTCTGCTAAATCTAGCAATATTTGGTGTGGTTCTGCTAACGGCCGCCGACCCATGCATTTGGATAGGCTTGGGGGGCCATACAAACCACTGCAGAAATATAATTTACCAGAATATTTAGTTATATCGACCTATATCAGGAGCCGATAACGGAAGTTCCCACTCACACGCCGCCCATGAACTCTACCTTCGACGGCGAGTGCTTCAGAGGACACAGGGGGGCGGCATGAGCCTCGAATCACAGGCGCCACTACGGGCGAGGGCCAACCATTACAGCCCTCAAGTGAACCTCCAGGGCCTACCATCCAAGCCCTGGAGGTCACTGCCTACAGGTGCTACAGGCCGAATTGGTCTGCTTGTCCGGTAGCAGATGGAGTCGTTTATACGAAATCCGTTAAATCGAGGGTCGAGTGTACATACTTCTATATGGGAAGCTGTACTTTTTAACGTCCCTCAGGCACTTTGTTTTCCTCAATATTTGTTGTGTCTTGTTTCTCCAGTGTTCCCCACAAATAGATCACCCCCGTCTGTCTTTTCCATATCCTTCATCATTTTTTTTTTTTTTTGTGTGTGTGTGTGTGTGTGTGAGCCACCTGCACAAGCGTTTTGAACCTTTCATGTGTAATATTTTTTTAAGTGTATTTCTGCAAAAGTAATTAATGTAAAAAGATGAAGACAGCCTGTTGAAGTAATGCAAGTGTGGGGTTTTAACACTGTTCACTGCCACTACTTGACTGTTGCTATGTCATGCACCTGGAAACTGTTTTAATGTTATTTAAAAATCTACTTTTCTGCATCAGTATGAATATGTATTCTAGGGTATTTTCAGTGAAAAATGTTAAATAAGGAGTGTCTATTTGTTTAAATAAAAACTAAAACACAACACAGTAACACTTCACTAACAATCTATCAATATATTGATGAAGATACCTATAAGTAGTAGAGATTTCCAGTTACAGCAGTATTGTTGAAATCTGTGGGTAATTAAGTAAACTGAAACATGCATCAAAGTTTAAGGTTGAAAGTCCTGTTGGGAAAATACCTAAACCTTTTTTTGTTTGAAATATGGATGTCTAAATTTTGAAGTGTCATATCAGTAAAAAATTCTGAAAGAACTGCCAATCATTAGTAGCAAGAGCATAGCTAACTGACCTAACTATAGTGTGGCGCAGAGTGTGAGACAGATGAGTGATGAGAATTAGTAGAAGAGCCTAATTGTACGTACAGTATATTGTACATATTCAACACACAATTCTTCTCTATACATGCTTAAAAGATCTCTTTCAGTGCACTGTAACCATCAAATTCTGAATGGATTTGTATACATTCTCAGCCAAGGGTTTCAACTTTAGTCATGAGTTCACAAGCAAGGTTGCCTCAGCTGACCTACATTAATTTATAGGTATTTTTTACACCCGGCAACAGGCGCTCTCCCAAACAAGTGAGGAGACAGAAAACAGTCAGCTTGTGTTTGATTCTGTAGTATATATAAAAAAAAATTAAACAATTTAGTTGTGACTACAATTCGTCTTCTATCTCTGTAGTGTAGAGAATCAGGACCACAACATAATTATCAATGGTTCCTTTCCTACTAGGAGTAAGTTTTGGTAGCTAGTGCTTAGCTAAAATTACACTATTCAATGTTTCTAGAAAGAGATCAAGAGTGGGAATCAGAATACTTGTTCTGCCCTTATTTATGGCACAAAATGACTACAATATTGCAATCACGTAATGAGTGCATGTTTAAAAGGCTTGTTATTAATCTATTATTATTTGAAAAACAGGGCCAATGAGACTTCAAGTGATGCAATTTAGATTTTTTTCCACAGCTGCAACATTCTCTTTCCTGAGGTGAGGATGTCAATGTGGATACTGACTGATCCACAAAGCTGACCGTGGATGCAGACTTCATGTGGAGGCGGATGTGAGTATCTATAGTACGTAGTAGATGTAGATGTGATTATAATTTTTATTTGAAATTTCATACACTTGTCACATAGCCAAGGCTGAAACCCAACACCACCGCACTGGAGATTTTCTAATAAGGGAATTTTGGGATTGCTACTATGTACTGGCGTGATTCTTATTCATGAAGTATTCATTTTGCCAGTAATTGGTTTGACTAAGTATTATTACCATCATCAGATAGCATTGTGTCATTAACCCCTTGAGACCCAGAACGATATTTTCATTGTAATCTGGGTACCATTAGACGATTTTAATGAATATAAGGAATATTCTATAGATTTGACCTGTTTAGTATCCTTGTCCACTTGCTAATTTGGTATATTAAGTTACTTTTTGTTGTTTTATAGCTAACAGACAATTTTATATGGCAAAGGCAAGATCTGGGCGTGAAGGGGTTAACCTGAGAAAATCACCTTCTTTCTCAAACATTACCTGAGGGTGTGTGGCTAGGGAGGCCCAGGAAGGTCTTTTGAGATCAAGTGATTCAACATTCAGTTTAACCCCAGGCAAAAAAAATTTAGCACCTATTTTACCTTCCTATAAAGGATCTCAAGGGAAATGAAGCAAAATAGCCATAACATTATGATATGCCGAATTGTTGTCTGAACAAACACCATAACAAACACAAGGACGCGTCACAAACCTGGGTCTTTGGGTGGCGGCTTCCGCTGCTTGATCTCGTCGTACACGTGCTCCACGTGCTCCGCCAGGCGGTTGTCTTTGAGGCTATCAATGGAGTGGTAGATATTAAGGTTTGGGTTTGTGGCGTCTGCTTCCAGTGCTTTGACCCGTGCTTGTCGCTGCAGCGTGGACGGCACGTCGTAGTGACCCCCGACGGCTCCTGCAAACACACAATATTAATGGTTGCAAACTCACCACTATGGTAGAGAGTATCCATAGCAATTGAATGTCACACTTTTTGAAAGCCTTTATGTTTTGAAGCCAAATCTTTTGATCTATTCATAGGTAGTGTATTAAATACAAGTCACTTTTGTTTCAATTATTTTGATTACTTTTGATACATTTAAAGCTTTGTGACCAAAATTCTTCGTAGTAAATGACAATATCTGGAACTACTTTAGAGGTAGACAACAACACTGGTGGATTTTGAATGAAGAACATAAGCATGCTTTGGGGCTCCCTTATTATTGTGATGGCATCAAACTATAAGAATACAAACTGAAAAGTGCACCACGATAATGACATTCATTTACATGTTCTTCATCTTGGAATGAAAAAGATGATAACCATTAAAATGATAATAACCTTAACTTTTCCAAAGCATGCCACATGTATTACACCACAAAACTCATGCAAGTGAAACACACCAGTCATCCCTAAACCATAATAAGTGGCCAAAAAAAGTCCATAAAAAGTGCATACCCATGTCCTTGTACCATTTCCCTTCTCTTTCAATGCCATAATGAATTCACTGCACTGAGCAATTCCAAATACCGTATTTTACGGCTTATAAGACGCACTTTTTCCCCCAAAAAATCCCCTGAAAAATACTCATGCGTCTTTCAAGACGAATGTTATAGGAGGTTAGCTTAGGTAGCTATTCAATTCAGCCTCTTATATGATGTAATATGATGTAACCTCAGTACTTATCTGTTACAAGTATTTCAAATACCATAAGACATTCTAATCAATTTATCTGTCTTCACGCTGTGCTATTTACTGAGGTACTGGCGGGAGCCATTCCGCCTCGGCAGATTGGCGCCAACAGCCATTCCGTGTATATTGAACTTTGTTAGATGAAAGTTTGTATACTTATGTACATGCAGCCACCACAAATACTACACGCATACAGGAAAATTCAAACAATATGTGGTGAAGCACAAGAGGCAGGCAACGTAGTGAGGCACGGGAGGACGAGAGAGGTGTTTACACTCAGAACGACAAAGCCAGACTCAGCTGATCGGCACGCCAGGCAGGCACGCAGCTGCGCACCGCCGCAGTAGGGTTTGTTTTCACTCCCGCCGTCCGACCTGCATGTACATGTTCAGCCAGCCAACATGACGATTTACTTATACTATCGCATACAAGCTAGAAAGGCTGATGAGCAGTGCTGAATGAAGATAATGAATAGTGAGTGTGTTATTGTGTGAAAATGACTATATCGGACAGCAGTTTTGGTGGTCTGTTTTGTTATTTTTCTTAGAAATTTCTTTCCAAAATCAGGGTGCGTCTTCCAAGATGCAGCGTCTTATAAGCCATAAAATACGGTAAGCATAAAAAACACGGAAAAACAGGCGAAAACTCTGCTAATCCCTGGCGACCACAGCTTATCCGACGCTTGTAAACAACTATCGTGCGCGTCGACTAGCAGACATTTACTGAACTACTGGTCTCGGTACGCTTCTCCCGCGTTAAACTATCGGACCAGACATTCAGGTCTGCGGATTTTTTCCGTTGTGCATTCGGGTCCTTTGACACGAGGGTTGTCTGTACTTATAATTATGTAAATGGACCGGAATGAGTGGATTGAAAGGATCTGCCGAGAGCTGCTGGGCAGACAAGGGGCATGAACATGACATGATAATGACCAGATGTGATATTGAAAAATCAAGCTTGTCAAACATTTGTTGAAGATTAACATATTTGAAATGGGTCGAAGGCAGATTGGTATGATCATAGAACAGTCATGAATTAAAGACTGGATTAGATGAGAGTAGACATGAAGACAGGACAATACAAGTCTAGGTACAATCTAGAATACCACAACAGAGGAAACACACACACACACACACACACACTCAAAGAAGTATAGATGCTGAGAATGAACTACGTAGTTGAAGAGGTGATAGTGGTAAGAAGTGCAAATAAATGTAAAGAATAATCAGATAAATAATATATATGGGGTCATGGCCACACAAATTTACCTCAAGCCCCACAGCCCACTACTAGGTAATCACATACAAAGCTGCAACAGTTGTCTTGTTATATATTGAATGTATGATGCTTCTTTACCCAGAGTCTACCCACAAAAGTGAATTATTAAGAAATCAAGACTGACACCTATAGAGAGTGTATTTCAATGATGGTGCGGGAGAGCATGCAGTGACACCTCAGTATTAATATTGCAGTATAGAATGCATCATTGTCTGCATGACTTTAAACTATCAAATGAGCTTTTGAGAGATTAAATTATTAGAATGGTGCTGAAATATTTCAATTAATATATTTAGTTAATTTTATTATCACTGAGGTTAATATGTAAAAAACCAAGGCTTTAAAATAATCAGGTAAATTAAATATTACTGAAAGAGGCCAGGGCAATCACCACACAAGTAGTTCTACAGGGAACAGCCAGGCGCTAAGTAGCTGATGTTCATGAAGAACTCATGAACGGAACTTTTGAATAATTACCTAAACTGCATGCATCATCATGAAAAGTGAAGGTGCCCAGTTTCTCCCACTCTCTATTTTTATCATCCTTGAGCGAGAGATTATTCTTGATGGTGACACCATTATTTAAATTACCATTTTCCAGCAGGTTTGGCTGTGACTTGCTCACCGACTGGTAAGCATACACAGGATTGTCAAAATGATGTTGGTCTGAAAAGATAAAGAAAATATTAGTACATATTATAAAATTATTTTAAATTTCTATAATTGATGTTTAAAAGATAAAAGTGTTCAGATGATAATGAAAAGGTCTATACATGCATTACCTTGATAATCAACCATCTATATTCCAGGCAGTCTGCATGTATGTTTGTACACATGAAATGTAAGTAAGGACTCTAGCTAAACAATGAGCAGTATATGAAAAATAACAATATGAAAAATCATATTGCACACACCTCCGGCACGCAGCAATATCCTTCCCGTGATAAAAGCATTGCCAATGACGGGTTTTACTTTTTCCAGAACATGCCAATATTCAGGCAGTTAAATAATTTATTTTTCTCAACTTGCTGCAGGTTGCCAGCTCAGATTTGTTTGTCCAGTACTTACAATAATCGATTGAATAAGTGAAAATTATCATCTAAAAAATAATGAAAACGTGGACGGTAAGATTCACCTGTAGTGTATTTTTACCTGAGACAAACAAATATACTCAGTGATATCTTGCAAATGATCAACTATGAAGGTCGAATACCACATGATACTTTCCTAGACAAACATTCATATGATGCACAGGCTAATGGCTAATGTTTGATGCTTACAAAGTAACATGCTTCATCACAGTAACAATTAACTTAAGTACAGTACTGCATGCCCATACCATCTTGTAGTTATCTAAAATACATTTCTTGAGGAATTTTAAACATTCGAATTTGTAAATGTATTCTACTCTATATAAGTAGAATTAACAAATACATATAAACAATATATCAGAATACTAATCTGCAAGCCATCTGTTTAAACATCTTTCAATGAAAACTAATGGGAATTTAAAAGTACATAAGTGCAGTACCTGCTATTGAACTCCACCTTTTGGCTACAGGTTGTCCTTAAAGTAAAGTAAGATGTACACAGTTAGTGATGATAGACTAAAGTACATGTAAAAACAATAAATAGCATGTCCCATCCATCACGCAAACAAGACATTTCTTTTTTTAAATGTGAAATTTTCCCGAGCACCAAGCTTTTTAATATCAAAATAGAGAAGGAAAAGCCAAAACTATGAGAACTTCAAATGCCAAAGGGTTCGTTCTACTCTTACGTAAAACTTGAAATCCATCGACTTTGGTAGTACATCAAGAGGGTAATGCAAAGGGAAGATACAACACTGTATGCAACTAAAGTCTGAGCACAGAGTTGATTCACCATCAAAAGAAGATTTAGTGTAAAGTAGAGGAATCTCACCAGACTTTTGTGAGAGCTTAGTAGTGGAAGGACGTAGCTTTGCAGTGTCTCGGTGCTCAGGTGGCCGGGGACGCTCTAGAGTAGGCATGCAAAGCAAAAGTTAGTGAAATCATTATTGGAAAGCTGAAAATGATGGTGGGCTGAAGGTAACACAAATTTTAGTATTGTTAGCATTTTTTGTTAAGTGCTGACATGGAGGCCAAATTATGTTAGAAACTTCTTAAGTGTTCAAATATAAATAAAAAATTTAATGAACCAAGTGCAAATGTCCACGAATTGTTGTGTTTTAATCATAATCTACCACTCTAATGCATTCCTCATAAACCTTCCCTTTAAACCTCCTTCCAAAGTGCCATAACAAGAAATTGATCTTTTCCTCTTCCTCAGCACAGAGCTCACACCTAGTCTCTGCATCCATGCATCTCTATCCCATGATTTTGCACACCACAGTACCATCTAGTGTTTACCCAAATCCTCATTCCCCGATAAACCACATGCATCCCATGGATACACATCAACATATTATGTAGAGCATTCGTTGGCGGCCGTGTGGCTCTCACGTGTGCCTTATTCAGGGTTATCTGGCCTTTTTTCTTATGGCTTTGCAAGGCTGTGAGGTTCCCACGGGTCCAAATAAGGGAGGAGAGGAGCTCCTTAATAGTCCAGGAAAGGCAAAAGGAGTAATAAGCTATAGATCTGTTATTGATATGCTGCTCTTTGTTCAATCTTTTTGTTCTACTCCGTGCATTTCAATAAACATTAAATGATTACATAAACTATAAACTTTAGTTCTAAATATTCCCTGCAGAAACAGAGGTGCTGTATTAAGCCCATGGGGCTTGTGCCATCAAATACGTTATACTGTACTGTACACTAAAATGTACGATTGGCATTGCACAAATTTATTTTATCTACTTATGTAAAGAAACTGAATCAAATCTACATATATTTGCTATGTGGATTAAACTTTTTTACTCCAATGTCAACAAATCAATTCGGCATCTTGAAAAAGGTTTAAAGATATTTCAGCTAATCAACTTCAGCTAATTCAGCTTCAATCAACAGATTTTTCACTAATAGTATATGTATATTATTTTTTATTATTAATATTTTTTTTCAGTGGGATCCTTAACATTTGTGGGAGTGTTTGAAAATATAAGAGGATTTCCATGAGGAGCCAAAACTTTGGGATGAGAAAGGTAACTTTGTTAGCAGTGTTAGACATAATCCAGTTTATATCATGCAATACCATATTCTGCCTGCTTCAGTATCCAAGGGTATCATTATAAATGTTATGATTGATAAATATTTAACAGGTTTTACTGGAGGATCAAAATCAGAAAAACTTGTTGCCTTTTTGCCTCATAATTTCAGTCTAAATTCTTTATGAACAATCAATAATCTCAAGAGTAAAAATCCACAAATCTTAAGTTTCCCAGTAGCCTACCACTATTGTTATATGTTATAAGCATTAATACAGCTGGTGCGTTATAAAAAATCAGGGCATGTTTTACAGCATGTTTGTCTCCGATTGCATTCCTCACCTGTGGCCGCCGGGTCTGCGATGTACTGCACCACCGCCAACTCCCGCTTCAGCCGCAGCAGCCGCCGCCTGGAAATACATACCGGTATTTTTCATCCAGTAAAAACTAACTAACCTCCTCAACCCTTAGAAATAGTTTAGTTAAATATGTAGTACAGGTATTTGTGTTCTAGTAAAAACTAACTAACCTCCTTAACCCTTAGAAATAGTTTAGTTTCATGTAAAGTGGAAAACACAACATTGATTTACATAGACGCCTAGGTAAACTAGTATTATATGTACTCTGAGGACCTCTCCCCTGTGGGTTTTCTGAATTTACAACTCAATTCTTACATAGCTCTCTCTCTCTCTTTCTTACTTTGAATACAAATTAGTCTCTTATTTAGTCTCTAGTATTTATCTTACTCAACTCCTTCAAAGTTCTCGTCCCTTTTATTTATATTTTGTTCCAATCTTTATTGTGCTCCTCTTTATCTCCATCTTGTCCGTTTCTCCTTCTTTCCTTATGCTCTCTCTCTCTCTCTCTCTCTCTCTCTCTCTCTCTCTCTCTCTTCCTCTCTCGTCTCTCTCTCTCTCTCTCTCAATTTACAACTCTATTCTTACAAAGCTCTCTCTCTCTCTCTCTCTCTCTCTTGTTATTTCCTTTTCTTTCTTATTTCGTCCTTTTGCTAATCCTCCTTTTGTAATTGCGCACTAGTTGTCTTTATAAATTTAGGTATTTGTGTGGGTTGGGTTTTTCTCTCTCTCTCAATAGGAGTGTTACTACATACAACAAAATGTAGAATAAGCTTAACCTCTCCCATCTATTATAGGTCATGAGAAGGAGCCTGAGCAACACATACTTGTAGTAGATGATGATGGCGATGACAATGGTGATGAGAATGATGGACACAACCCCCACGATGAGTCCGGCGTTGTTGGGTGATGACTGACTCCGCAGGATGGGGTCTTTGTCCTTGAATATCGGGCTGGTGATGGGGATGTCACACATGTCTCCTGATGAAAGAAAAGTGTCTAGGTTTGTCATGTTCTCATTATTAATAACTCCATTTCATGCACCAAATCTCTGTAAAGACTACTTTTTGCATCAATTAGATATCTCCTTAACCCCTTCACGCCCAGATCTTTCCTTCGTCATATGAAATCGTCTGTTGTTAGCCATAGAATTACGAAAAAGTAATTAAATATACCAAATTAGCTAATGGACAAGGATATTAATCAGGTCATATCTATAAAATATTGCTTATGTTCATTAAAATCGTTGAATGTTTGTTATATTACAATGAAAATTACGTTCTGGGCCTCAAGGAGTTAAATGTCTGAACTACCTCTCACTCACTCACCTTCAAACCCATAGCGACATTTACAGCCTTGGACAGGATGGCAAATGGAGTTCTCTGTGCTACAGTTGCAGACATTGAAGCATTGCCGACCAAAGGAACCTTCCGGACAGGCTGAAATTCCAAGTTTTTTTTGTCAATTTATAATGAGTGGCAGCACCAATATAATATAGAGTGGCTGCACTAAGCCAGCTGGTTAAATTCTTTCAAATCCTGATGTAGTGCAGAACTATAGCTGTGTTTTTGTTTACTCTATAAAGAATATAGTACTTCCAACTGTAAAGAAATATGCCTGGAACTGTTGTGATGTAGTGGTTAGCATACTTGGCTAAGAGATAAAATCCCTGATACTGTTTAAAGAAGTTTTGGTAATTTTGTAATGTTTTGGTGATTTTACAAAATTCAATATTTTTAACAATTTAGATTATACGTACAAAATGAATACAATTTAGCATAAAAGCAAATCACTAAAAGCTTGTAAATTTTGCAAAAGAAAAATCATACATTTACACACAACTATCTCCGCTGAACTATTTACAGTCTTGTTCCTCCCTAGTACACCCCATTTACCCACGTGAGAGTAGAATATAGAAGCCATAACTTTTTATAGAAATCAATTAATCAGTACTTACTCTGCGTGCATCCGAATCCCATCCATCCCGGCTTGCATTCACAGAAACCGTCGCTCCCCCGGCAGGATGCATGGTTGCGACAGTGGCAGGTCTGAAGGCAGTTATAACCAAAAGTTCCTGCAGGACAAGGTTGAGAACAGTCTGCCCCTCTCCAGCCCGGCAGACACAGACATTCACCTGAAGGAAGACAGAGGTAATTAATGATGCAACCGTCATCTTTCATGACTTTTTAGGAACACAATTTATCATTATGTACAATTTGAACACAGTACCAGATACTTGGTTCATATTCACTTTTTACATGAAATGAGAAGGAAATTGGCTATGAAATATTGAAGCTATATATATTTATTTCTTGACTTAAAAGCTTTTTTGAGATTTTTTTTCCAGAAAGTTTTGATCATGCTAGAATTAAATTAGTTTGAGGTCAGGCTATTGACATGCTGGTAAAACACTCACCTGTCTCATGATTGCACCCGGCTCCATTGCGACATTTACAAGTGTTGGCACAGCCTATGCCCCAGGTGCCCGGTGCACAGGTGCGGTCGCAGCGTGCACCCCGCCACCCAGACTTGCACATACAGCTTCCAAGCTGGGGGTGACATGTGCCATTGCCGTGGACACAGGCTGGACAATCTTGATTACAATTAACACCAAATTTGCCCGGGCGGCACGGAGTGTTGCAATCGGCGCCGTGCCATCCCCGCTCACACACACATTTTCCCGTCTGAAAGTTGCACGACCCGTTGTTCTTGCAATCACACATTTTGATGCAAGACTCTCCATAGTGCCCTCGCGGACAGTGTGACTGACAACTGACACCTGAAAACACAGGTCAAAACAAGGTCAAATACAAGATACAATGAGAAATTGTATAAGTCTAGAATCTACTTCAGGGAATTGGTCAGTCTAAAATTAGGATAACTAATCCTCATATTTCATTGATGTCTGTTCAATCAAAGTTAAAAATTAGTTTGCAAATTCTTATGAATTGGATTGTATACAAAATTCTGCAAGTCCTGCATTGTGAAATCTTACAATCCTACTCAGCATCAATAGTATTCCACCGAAAGAAAGAAATTTACGTACCTCTAAATCCAGGCTTGCATAAACACTTGCCAGTCTCTGCATCACAGCCTTCAACATGTGGCCCAACACACGCACACACGTTCACACAAGCCATTCCGTGCTTGCCTTGTTTACAGGTTTTTTCACATTTGTTTCCATAATGCCCGGGGCCACACGTACACCTGCCCGTCACGGGATCACACGAGCCATTGTTGCGACAGTCACAGGTCTTGGAACAGTTGTCTCCATAGGTTCTCAGTGGACAGGTGAGAGAACATTGCTGACCTTCCCATCCTGCAATGTCAATATTACAATTAATTTTCCATAGCATGAAGGTGAAGGCTATCTTTAGCTACAACAAGGGTGCAAGTCATACTGTCATATTTATGGATTCTTTAATTGTCAATCAGTTAAGAGAATGTGAACGCAAAAACAAATACATCCATAAGCTGAGTATCATTTTAAGCCTAGAGAGAGAGAAAAAGATTAGCTATGAGAAACCTGACTTGGATGGAGCCATCTCATTAACTCTCCCTAGGCAGTATGAATTTTAGCGAAATTCTGTAAGACATTTTGCATAATTTTGAGTAGTGACCTTTTCTAACATACTCCATAGTGATCACAATGTTCCTACTTACCAGGTTTGCAGAAACACTTCCCAGACTCGTGGGAGCAGCCGTGGGAATTTCTACACCGACATTCAAGTTCACATTTCTGTCCATACCTGAACTTTGGGCAGTGGTCGTCGCACAGCGCCCCGTGGTAGCCTGTGGACCAAGCATGACATTGGTATGAGTATTAAAAATAAAGTTTGGGTGGAAAGATTGGAAGCAGTTCTATATGTGAAAAACAAAAAAGGAATGAAAGAAACTTGATTCAAAAGGAAGAAATATGTTAGAAATATGACTACTAAGTTCTTCAGGTTACCCAAATGACTGATCAAATTTTGAATATGATTGACACAGTGTTTTGTAACATTGGTCAAAGTATATGCTTTCTGATGTGACATCTTATGAAATAAAAAGCAATACAGCTGTATACATCAAGGTTTTCAATATACTACTTCTGAATATAAGAGTGGATGAAGGTGTAACATTTCATTCACTAGGTAATATATAATTTAATTACTCGTTCCATTGATCTACTTTTTATGTCAGTTCCTTTGAAATCATTCTAGATGCCAACAGTATACTTTATAATATACTTAAGTCCATAACTCACTCTCCCTCCCTCTTTCTCAAGAACTCTGTTAATGCCTTTTCTGTCAAAGAGGATTTTGCGCCTACAATATCTACTTTGACCTCTATTGAGGTAGTGCTGTGATGAAATGAATTTCCTCATGCTGCAATTTCTACCTACTTTTTTCAGTCATAGATATCACTGACGTACAATTTCCTTGTTTTCCCAACAACCGCGTATATGTATAAACACAGATACTACCATAAGAATGCTTGTGAAAGTGGGCTGTCTTTATATAACTTCTAAAATATTTGTAAATAAAACTTCAATTAGAATGAAGCAAAAATTATTTAGTTATGCTGTTGAAGGTGACAGGACTGCATAGGAGGTGATTCTGTGAGGCAGGTTTGGGTGGAGAAAAGGTGGAGGACAGAAACATGTGAAAACTATATATATTTTTTTATAGCGAGGACCAGCGACCACATATAAACACTTGGATAGCCGCAGGTAAAGAAGCAGTGCAAACATGTGAAAGAGTAATGTTTAAAGTTGTTGAAAAATCCCATGACTCACCCGGAGCACAAATGCAGGTGCCATCCACTGGGTCACAGAACGCCCCGTTGCTACACCGGCAACTGTGTGCACACTTCTCCCCATACTTGTAGAAGGGACAAGCCCGTGTACAGGTCTCTCCCGCCCAGCCAGCCTTGCACTCACAGGCGCCCGTCCATGGGTGACACCTGTTGACAATAAATAAGAACACGTCAAGGCACTTACTATGTACCGACTCCAAGGGATTTGTCGTAGAAATTAAATTTGACGTGGCATATGAAGCATTTACATTGGCTCTTGACCTCGATGTAATGCAGTAAGCAGAACACTAAAGACATGAAATAGGAGTGTAGGAAGCCCTAATTATGTAATCACTTCTTTTCTATTCAGTCATCTTTTATCTCCCTAAAGCAAGCACAGAATCTCCACACCAGAATTCACGCCTGCTTATGTTGCACTATACCTTAGAGACGTGCAGTTGAGTGGAATAAGTGGGTGAATGTTGCATACTTAGCTGAATGCCTTTTTAAAGAGTGAACTTTTCCTACTATTGAACTATATTCTTATATCTTCACCCTTCAGTGTAATGATAGAAAAAAATTCTCACCTTTCAGTATTATCCTTTTCACACGAACAAATATGTGAGCATCCAGGACCATACTGGTTTGGCGGGCAGGCCGGGATGGAGCACTGAGTTCCCAGCCAACCTTCCTTGCAGAAACACCTGCCACTCACGTGTGAACAGGTCGCTCCATTGTAACAAGAACAACTTTCTGTGCAGTTTACGCCATAAGTGCCTATTGGACATTCTTCTTGACACTGGAAATGAAGTGAGTTTGAAGCATCCTTTTCAGATAACAAACTCTTCAACATTGAAGGAAAAATGTAAATTCACCAATGAAATCCCAAATTTTTGAAAAGTTTCATGTTATGCAAATAGAAAATAATTGATACACCCGAGATGAAAGTCTGTATTAGTCATTTTTTAATCTATATAAACCCAAGTCAGTCAGGGTCTCACCTTGTTGCCGACATAACCTGATGGACATTTACAGCGGCCAGTTTTGTGATCACACGTCGCAGAATTATAGCAATCACACTGTTCAGAGCAATTGTAGCCCCAGGTGCCTTGTGGACAAGGATTGGCACAAACATCTCCCTGAAAATAGCAAAATTTTACATAAAAGTGTGAATTACATATACGTACCATAATACTGATAACCTTATTTCAGTAATTGTATGATAAGGGAAAGTATACAATGGTTTACAGCTTTGAGACATCAATAAAGAGCTCCATGGTGGGTGCAACTCACCGTCCATCCCGCCGGACATTGGCATTTCCCCGTCACGGGATCACAGTGGCCGCCATTCTGACACTGACACTTGTTGCTGCAGGCGGCCCCGTGGGTCCCCTCAGGGCAGGATTTTTCACACAGGGGTCCCGTCCAGCCCGGGGGACAGCGGCAAGCGCCTGACACATGGTCACACGTCCCTCCATTCTGACAGCGACACCGGTCTTTACAATCCTGCAAACAAAATCATAGCATTTGACAAATCAAGGACATTTTAATGTGGAGAAATTTGGAGCCTTTCCCTCATGTAATATGTAATATCTAGAAGTATGACCGAGGTTTTTAACTATAACAAAGAGGCTGAAGTCCTGCATTTCACAGCAATCATATCTTAATGGTACTACTTACATGCAAAATTTAGGGGAACATGATTGAGAAAGTTCAACAAACCTACGTAATGTCTTACAATTAAAGTCAGTATAACACTTTAAAAAAAAAAAAAGTGATGTTGTAATGTTCAATGTCATAAAGTAGTTGCTACAATTTACATACAATCGATGACACAATCTTATTTGTCGCCATTGATCTGAGGGCACCAAGAAAGCTGCGACTAGTATTGATAGATAGATGGCTCAGAGGAGGAGGCTTACCACTCCATAGTAGCCTTCTTGACACTTTTCTTCACAGTACGGGCCAATCCAGCCAGCGTGACAGGAGCAGTTTCCATACAGAGGGTCGCACTTCCCCTCATGAAGGCATGGGCAGTCATGGATGCACCCCACGCCCCACTTCCCCTCGGGACACGCTGAAAAAATGACAGAAAATACCGAGTGTAAATATGATGGAATATTTATGTCTTATATTAGTACTGTACAGCAGAATATCAAATATGTATGAACAAACAAATAGGATAAAATTGCATACACCAAATATGAACAAATATATTACTAAGTCATCTCTTGCTTATTTCTAAACAGCCATAACTTGCCCACAAATCTTTCCGGCACAATAACTGAAGTGATGAAAAGTTAATGCAAGTTTACTCTGGCAAAACTGTAAACCTTAATCTGAACAAACACAATTACTAAAAAAATTTGGCATGTTTCTTAAAATCCTAAAATCATGCCTAATTTGGTCGAGCACTAACCTTCTAGAAACACTATGTGCATGCATGAAGAAGAAAAAAATATGTAGTATTTCAGAGTTGTCTCCAAAAAATATTCACATAAACCTGTCATCATAGAATACTGACATTATTCCATTCTACTTTGATGCTTAAGAAAATGTTCAAGTAAATGCAGCTAAACATTCAAAAGCAATTCATTTTCATCATTAGACATTAAATAAGCAGCAACATGCATTTCATAAACAAAAAGTTATGTTTCAACCCTACTAAAAATTACACATGGTTAATACAGCAATCTAAACTGCCACTAAAGAAATGCAGCGTAAAACAGAACCTTACCACTTCATGATTCACTAATCAGCATTTGTAATGATTTAACAGCTTTGTAATGATCTATTTCAATGACTTCCTTAGAACTTCACAATAGATGAGTCTCCACTTGTTTGTCCAAAGGTTTAAGTTGTCCTTTCCTTAGGGCCCACCATTCATTGTGTGATACCACCTCTACAATCTGCATTCTGGACATCCCTATAGTCGCCGAAAGTTAAGTTGGCAAAAATTGGGCACCTTCACTCCCCCTTTCTGAATGCACGGGATTGGCTGAGGAATGCCTTAGAGTCTAAAGAATGCCTTACTCCCAGTTCCGCCCTAAAGCACCAACACCCAACACCCCAGCCAATCCCATGTGTTAGGAAATGGGGAGTGAAGGGGCACGATTTTTGCCAACTTAACGTGCGGCGACCATAGTGAGCTGAGATTCTCCTTAGTCTTTTACTTCTTAAATTTGAATATTTTCCTTCACGGTAATACATATCCATTTTCCTTATTCTTTAAATTTGCACTAGGATATCACAAACTAGATGATAGAGTTACATGTAAACTCTTCACCTTCAACCTCTCACCAATCTGGTCACACAATCTCGTTCTAAAGAAATCTTTTTGAAATTTTACTTTTTCTGATTCATAATTATTCTATGATACACATTTCAGGAAAGTTATCTTTTAAATCTACCATATAAGAATATACTACACTGCTGACCGTGTCCATGTGGTGAGGTTCTACTGAAGTAAACACATATTTCAAAACCAACAATAATTGCACAAATTTCTAGTCATTACATAAGCAACATAGAGGAAATAAACAACAACCATAATGCTGAGTGTTGTGCCAATTGAGCTAGCTATCACACACACACAAACACACACACACACACACAAACACACACACACACACACACACTTTTGTTCCCTAATAAAAATTCCATGAGAAAATAAACATCCTCAAAATAGGGTTGCAAGAGCATTGGCAGACAACAGCTGACTAAGATGCACACCACCGACTGTCCTCTCAGTACTTACCTCTCATTTCTGTTTGCCAAAGAAAGAAAAGTAAGAGTGAGCTTCCACAAAGAGACTAAAGTATTGAGTACCGTTTTCAGTAACAGGGAATATTAATATCCCTGTTATATGAGACTTGAAGGCGGGTGAACAAAAGTTTGGATGGTAACTCATACCATACCAAGAATAATAAAAAGGTTCTCCTTCTGGATTTTCTTCTTCATTTATATCATATTGCAAGTATGATATAGTTCATACAAAACAAAATAATGCTGCAGTGTGAATTTTCAACTAATGCAGTCATCGATCCCCCTAAGTTTGCCAATATGAGCTGACACTAGGAAAAATATATGGGAATTTTTCTGGGTAACTGGTTCAATATGTCTTTACTTTTGTATTCATGTACGTATTAGTTTCACACATAGTAACTTTTGTACAAAGAAAACTTTATATACATTGTTCTGCTATATGAACTCCTCCTATGGGAGCGCAATAAGACTTTGATCAATATCTTAGAACGTTTTCATAAACAAGTGCAATATTTACTCAAAAAGAAAATGAGGCGCTTTTTTCAGAAAGTTGATAAGCGCCATCAATAAAAAAACTAAGAAAATGGCTTCAAAATGCAAATGCTCAAAATGTCATATCTTTTGAACCAAGCCTACAAAATGATGAGATTCACAATTTTGTAGGCTTGGTTCTAAAGATATGACATTTTGAACATTGAAACATTTTGAAGCCATTTTCTTAAGTTTTTTTATTGATGGCGCTTATCGACTTTCTGAAATAAGCGCCTCATATCAAGATTGGCTTCTTTGTGGCTCTAAAGGCTTCAGGTGTCTGGGCTCCACTTTGTTACTCATGACACAGCAATGAGAGCAAACATTTCCATTTTTTTCTTAATCACCTTTTATTTTCCTACCTTCCTTACTTATATTTCCTTTCCTTTCCTTATTATTATGATTTTGAAAAGAAAAGAAAAAATCATCTTTCATAGCACACTGTCCTTCCCTCATGTTAAGCCACACGTGTTAATCAATGCTCCACTACCACCACCGATGCCTCGCTACGCCAAGGGTTAGTCACCAGACCAACTACTGTACAAGTCCTCGTGTTATCAGAGCATGAGTGTAATCTTGTGTGTACAAAATATAAATGGACTGAAACGAATCCAGATATGCCATGAGATCCTACTGCTCTTTGTATTTTTTTTACTAGTAAGAAGGGACACAAAGACTATGTTCTGCTTGGTGAAATTTTGTGATGCCGATGCTCTCTATTCATCTTTAAGTCGACTTATCAAAATAATGAATGTTACGAATGCACTGTTATAATTATAGTTTAGTTTGACTTGCCTGCTATTTCCATGTTCAGTACTTATCAATGCATGATCCACAGAGATGAATCCATTGTAATTTTCTTTGTTTCTTATCAGTTTCTATATTCAAAGATATGTAAAGGCTGATGAAGATTTGAATTAGGGCAGCATATTTGTCCCCAACAAAAGCACCGAACGTGATAATTTTCCTATCAAACAGTAATCACTTTTCATATAACTGACCTCAACCCATACAAGTTGGACAACATAAAAAGCATAGGCTACTTTTGCTTTTTGTTTTCATGGGAGGTGACAGTGGCGGCAGTGCTGGGTGGAGGGATCCCAGCCCTCGGCCTTCACCCCTTTGAGTTGTTTCCCATGACGTGCAGGGAATACAGAGATGCACTCGTGACTTTATGGAGAATGTAACAATTTGAATGACACTTCAGTACTTATACATAATGTCCCGACTGCCGTATCCCTTGTATAATGGTATATTGATCTGTGTATATGGCTGGACCAATTGTTACACTCATGTTGTCTGATAACATAAGGAAACTGGATAATTGTTATACTGTATTAGTTCCTTGGAGCATGATCGTTAAGAACACTGTGGTGGGAAGTTCAGGTGTTACTCACAGAAGCCACGAATGTGGTGAGAGATCTCTATGATGAAGTCATTACCAAAGACCCCGAACTCACCTATAAATAGTCAAAGGCAATCAAGATCTTCAAGGTTCGTAATTAGGAACTTTCAACGATAATAATAAGATCAGTGCATAATTTATAATATGTGTACAAATGTATATCTGCATATATCAAATTACCGGGGCATCACTGTACTGCTGAAAATAATATCATTCAATATATCTTATCAAAATCTTGTCACCCACGAATAAGCTATGAGAAAAACACTCAAGATACAAGTTAGGGAGGAACACTTACTTATGTTACAGCTGGGGCCTGAGTAGCCAGCCTCACAGCGGCACTCGTCGGGCTTGATGCAGATGCCGTGTATGCAGTCCTGGGAGCAGATGGGCATACAGCGGTCCTCGGCCGGCACCCGCGTGTAGCCGGAGCAACACACGTTCAGGGTCCTCGTCTTGGTCTGACTCTGTAAGGCCAGGGTTGACTTCAACATTATGTACATACTTGAACACATCTGACCAATGTATGATTATATATATATACTTATATATATATATATATATATATATATATATATATATATATATATATATATATATATATATATATATATATATATATATATATATATATATATATATATATATATATATATATATATATATATATATATGAGAGAGAGAGAGAGAGAGAGAGAGAGAGAGAGAGAGGAGAGAGAGAGAACTGGAGACTGCTCTGACTGGCCTTTTGAGGGAGTTTCAGGAACAAACATCAGAATACAATATCTGTAATCACTTTGTATGAAAAACAATTTCATTACCTGTCTTTTGAATGACGTCTTGTAAGCTATCTTGTACTTGGAGCATTTGGGTGGAAGACTTAGGCAGAATGTGTACGTCCGAACTTGGTAAGCTTTGGAATAAGACACGTTCACAAAACTTGTGTACCTGTGGAATAAAGCTTTGATTAAGCATGACACATATGATGAAGATATAACCGTAACTTAAATGGAAACATTAACACATATGTAATCATTGATGACACTTTACTTCTGTCTTAACTTCAGAAAACAAAGTGGATAGTAATGGAGGAAATATAATGGAGGTGGAGTAATATAACTTGAAAGTGGAGATGGAATGGTCGGCGGGAAAATTAAGAGAGTAGGCAACCTGGGTGGAGTGAGTGATGACAGTTAGGTGGAGTTAATGTGCCAAAAGTAAGATGTTCTATGCAAACACACAAAATCTCATAAAATACCATAAACCCAGTTTGAACCAGAAAACCTGAACCTGCTGCCTGAAGAGTGTTATGACGGCACATTACATACTGTACCGCCATGTCATTATGAATAGCAGTCTGAGCTGATTACTAATGTCTTCCTGAGAGGCCAACAAGGGCACAAATCACGCATCTTCGCTATAGCTAAACGGCGGGATTGTCATGTGGCGCCGGTTTTTCCAAGATAAATAGACCATCTATATAAAGTCTATTATATTAGTCCATCTATCTAAAGTCTATTATATTAGTCCATCTATCTAAAGTCTATTATATTAGTCCATCTATTAAAAGTCTATTATATTAGTCCATCTATCTAAAGTCTATTATATTAGTCCATCTATTAAAAGTCTATTATATTAGTCCATCTATCTAAAGTCTATTATATTAGTCCATCTATTAAAAGTCTATTATATTAGTCCATCTATTAAAAGTCTATTATATTAGTCCATCTATCTAAAGTCTATTATATTAGTCCATCTATTAAAAGTCTATTATATTAGTCCATCTATCTAAAGTCTATTATATTAGTCCATCTATCTAAAGTCTATTATATTAGTCCATCTATCTAAAGTCTATTATATTAGTCCATCTATTAAAAGTCTATTATATTAGTCCATCTATTAAAAGTCTATTATATTAGTCCATCTATCTAAAGTCTATTATATTAGTCCATCTATTAAAAGTCTATTATATTAGTCCATCTATTAAAAGTCTATTATATTAGTCCATCTATCTAAAGTCTATTATATTAGTCCATCTATTAAAAGTCTATTATATTAGTCCATCTATCTAAAGTCTATTATATTAGTCCATCTATTAAAAGTCTATTATATTAGTCCATCTATTAAAAGTCTATTATATTAGTCCATCTATTAAAAGTCTATTATATTAGTCCATCTATCTAAAGTCTATTATATTAGTCCATCTATTAAAAGTCTATTGATCTAGGGTTCTTCATCCCCCCGTGCTGCGTTTCGAGACCAGGCGCATAGAACCAACCCAGGAAGTCATTAACCCCTTGAGGCCCAGAACGTAATTTCCCTATCAGACGATTTTTAGTGAATATAAGCAATATTTTATAGATATAACCTGTTTAGTATCCTTGTCCATTAACTAATTTCGTATATTCAGTTACCTTTCGTAATTTTATGGCTAACAACAGACAATTTTTCATAGCAAAGGAAAGATCTGGGCGTGTTATCATGTTGGTGTTAATGCTGAACACCAACTTTACTCTTGGAATGATACGCGAAGCACAAAACACGAGTGTCGCACGTGATGGTTAATAGGCCTACCTGGAAATTGAGAAAGAAATTTGATATGGAAAAGTCAAACGTTTGTTACTTACGTTTCCTGTTTATTGCAAACGTTGGGTCCTCTGAGCGCCGTGGCCCTGGCTGTCGGCACCCACGTCGCCGCGCCCACCGCCACCGCCCACACCGCCCACACCACCCACATTCTCGCCGCCATGGTTAGTGGTGGGGGTAGTGGTGGTGCGATGGCCGCCCCTCACGTCATCACCATACACGCCTGCATACAAAAAAACAAAAGTTAATTAATTACAAATTTAGTACATGAAATTTTGCTGTTATAAACTCCCAAACTGTTCCATAATAGTGTCATCGAATTAGGGAATGTTTTTTTTTATTATTCTCCTTGGCCTAGAGGGAATAAAGTGCTCTGAAAAGTGGTAGCTATGAAGGAAAACTTGCACGAAAACAATACGTCCATTATTTACCACGTCCTCTGAAAAATAATTGCACTTTGCTGACGACAACTACTTGTTATAATACTGTAATGATAATGTAAAAAAAAAAAAGATCGCAATTCAAGTGTTACAATTTAGACATCGAATATCGGCACGCTACAAACACTACGTGACCATCACGCCGCCTGCGCCACTGCTGCTTTCTTTCCCTGTATACCAGCGGTTCTTCCACGCCCCCCTTAACCTGGGGGGCGTGGGTAATTACCTAGGGGTGCCTTAGCCATGAGATGGAAAGGAAAAACTATCAAGTATTTATCTACAAGCACGGCCATAGCCTTAACATGAAGTTCGGTTGCGAGGGTGCGCTAAGAAAGTCTCTCCAGGGCAGCAAGTGTGGGCGAAAAACTCTGCGGTGACGCCGTGCCAGATTTCACTAACTCCCTAGACTCGTTCATTATTAGTATTAGTTATTATTGTTATCATTATCATCATTATCATCATTATCATTATTATCATATCAAACGTGATCTAACTAAATATGATGGGTAGGTAGGTATATGCAAGGTGTTCAACTGTTCATGAATAATGATGTGCACAATAAAAGTATTAAAAACACGCATTTTTTTCAATTCTTCTTTCTGATTCAGGATTATTTTGAAATATCTTGGTTGAAGAAATGAAGGAGGGGCATGGAGGCAAGGACCCACTACTGCAGGGGGCGTGGTGGTAAAAAGGTTTAAAACACACAGCTTGTATACGGTGGAGGCGAGCACTTGTCACGCGCTGCCCGACACACACACAAAAACAACAACAACACAACAACAACAACATTCCCTTGTCGTTTTTCCAAGAATAACCAGCATTGAGTCAACAGTTCAGCGCAAGGATAATATATAAAGTCTCTATATTACTACCCTTGGTTCAGCGTGTTCAGATCCCCCTCAGCCTTTGTTACCTGTAGTAAGTAAGCTCCGCCGCCTCGTATATAATCGATATCAACCTGCTATTACTGTTGCCTTAATACCTTCCTGTCAGGCGAGGGGACGTGGACCACCCTACCTCCCTCCCCGCTCGCCTGCCTCCCTATACTCTATATTTTGTACACATAATCGACAGTACAGAGAGCCACGCCATTACCTCCCCTGCCCATTCACGCAACACTACACCACTCACGCAACACCTACACCACTCACGCAACACTTACACCACTTACACCACTCACGCAACACTTACACCACTCACGCAACACCTACACCACTCACGCAACACCTACACCACTCACGCAACACTTACTCCACTCACGCAACACTTACACCACTCACGCAACACCTACACCACTCGCGCAACACTTACACCACTCACGCAACACCTACACCACTCACGCAACACTTACACCACTCACGCAACACCTACACCACTCACGCAACACTTACACCACTCACGCAACACCTACACCACTCACGCAACACCTACACCACTCACGCAACACTTACACCACTCACGCAACACTTACACCACTCACGCAACACCTACACCACTCACGCAACACCTACACCACTCACGCAACACCTACACCATTCACGCAACACCTTCACCATTCACGCAACACCTACACCACTCACGCAACACTTACACCACTCACGCAACACCTACACCACTCACGCAACACCTACACTACTCACGCAACACTTACACCACTCACGCAACACCTACACCACTCACGCAACACCTACACCACTCACGCAACACCTACACCACTCACGCAACACCTACACCACTCACGCAACACTTACACCACTCACGCAACACCTACACCACTCACGCAACACCTACACCACTCACGCAACACCTACACCACTCACGCAACACCTACACCACTCACGCAACACTTACACCACTCACGCAACACCTACACCACTCACGCAACACTTACACCACTCACGCAACACTTACACCACTCACGCAACACTTACACCACTCACACAACACCACCACTCACGCAACACCTACACCACTCACGCAACACTTACACCACTCACGCAACACTTATACCACTCACGCAACATCTAGACACTCACGCAACACTTACACCACTCACGCAACACTTATACCACTCACGCAACATCTAGACACTCACGCAACACCTACACCACTCACGCAACACCGTACCGCTTCACCATGACAAACCAGCTAAATTAGAACTGGTCACACTGTGGACTAATAAAGGTACCCTACATATATAGATCACACCATAGTATCTACAACACCTGCTCCTTCGCGTTACACACACAGCTCGTTGTAACACCACCTGCTACACCATCACATAACGACCTTACCAACACCACTTTCACTATAACACCAATTGTGGCTTCGTCTACTGCAGTACAATATGTGAATCAATTCTATCTGCAAGCTAACTAGAGATTTACTATCAGTTTCGTCTGCAAGCTGAATATATTGTAGGAGGAAAATAATGAAGTGGAGATGCAAGATACACAATGCAATAAAATGATAAAACTTTTAAACTGAATGTCAAGACGAGATCGAAAAAAGGCGTGAGATAGAAATGATAATATTGGTGGGAAAAGGAAACACAATGGAGCGAATGTGAGATACAACACCATAACTATTACATTATTCTATATTGCTTATAGCTTTCATACCCGGGGGAAATTTCACCATAACGGTTGGAGTTATGTGGAAAAATATCAACGGTGAAAAAGATGAACAGTGCTTATGGCGACGCCCGAACACACACACACGCATACACACAGACACACACACACACAGTCACACACACACACACACACACACTAAGGATGAATGATAAAATGTAGATATGGAGACGGGGCCATACGAGTGTAGCTCAGGCCCTGTAAAATACAACTAGATGAATACACACACACACACACAGCTGTCACACACACACACACACATATGTCACACACACACACACACACACACACACACACACTGGTATTTCAATCTGGGTAATAAAAAAAGAAGAAAGTTTAACATTTTCCTCATTGCCGTGATTTGCAGCCATGGACTCCAGCCTCTATTTGAGCACCACGGAAACACAAGGGCAGTGCATGACCTGTGGCGGTGACGTGTGAATGCCGCCAACACCCATGCCGCGAGTGACTGCTTCAGTGGCCCCGGGAGGAGGTAGTACGTACAACACAGCCACCCAGCCACCCCGCCCTACCCACAGTCCCCACACGCCCCTCCTCTGCCACCCACGACGACCGCAACCCAATTATTCGCGCCGATTAAACCAGAAAATCCTCCTCCTCTTCACCACGCACATTGCTAGCTCCGCCTCCTGCATGTGGTGCCACGCCGAGGGAACAACGACGACAACAACAGGAGTCCCATGCGCAGCTCATCTCCCGTTTCTTCGTAGGTGGCGGTATTATCTTCACCCACTGTTTTGGAGCGACAGTATCTACCCCTTGCTGTACATTAAATAACAGCAATTCCTTTATGTTACAGAGACACTACTTGGGATTAACTAGAAGAGTGTAGTAGACGGCTGAGCAGGTTGCGGTGTCAGGATTATTAAGCTTGCAACACCACAGCCAACGTCATAACTGATCGGTGAGCATCAAACCAAGCTGAGTCTTATGCTCGAACTGCTCATATGCTCGCTGATACATTTCAACACCCTACACTAAATGACTGTGATAGAATCTATAGAAAGGAAAAAAAGATGTTTCTACTACATGACCGAAGGAATATACAACAAATACAAACCAAATAAACCTGAATCACAGTTGGTTATTTAGTTACTCGTAGTTATGCGTGTGTGTGTGTGTGTGTGTGTGTGTGTGTGTGTGTGTTGTGTGATGTGTATGTGTATGTTGTGTGTGTGTGTGTGTGTGTGTGTGGTGTGTGTGTGTGTGTGTGTGTTGTGTGTGTGTGTGTGTGTGTGTGTGTGTGTGTGTGTGTGTGTGTGTGTGTGTGTGTGTGTGTGTGTGTGTGTGTGTGTGTGTGTGTGTGTGTGTGTATGTGTGTGTGTGTGTGTGTGTGTGTGTGTGTGTGTGTGTGTGTGTGTGTGTGTGTGTGTGTGTGTTTATACCGTCACGCCACGTCAATAACACGGAAGCGATGGCTGGCTGTATGAACGTGAGGGTGAACGATTACCTGTACCAAAGCCTTTAGAATTAGACTTAATACTAAAGGCTTTGATGTGTACAGACAGTATGAACGTATTCCAACACCGAACACATCCTGCGTGGAGAAGCCCTGGTGTGACACAAATGACACAGCGATAATGTACTTAATTATCTCAACAAGTGCAGCCCAGAGTCCATTGCCCCATGGTGTTGTTTTCCTGTCGCCCAGCACACAAAGCGAGTGTTACGAATGGGGCGGCCCGTGTACAAGTGACGTAATAGTTAATTTTAGGGATGGTATGCGGTACTCGAGGTTAAGGTCTCTTGATAAACAAATATAAAGGTACTCTACTCGAGGTGTTACAAGTACTATGCCCATCCACCATAAGACTAGCTGGATAGTACACGTAATATTGTACCCATACGTCTGACTACTAGAGTTAGACGAGAGTATATGTAGAGTTAGAGTACTTGAGTATGTACTAGATTTCTTTAGAAGTCATTAAGCAAACAAAAATACATGGAAACCTGGCTAAGTGTTTTGGGAGATCCCTAACAAAGCTATCGAACGAAGTCATTACATTACGTCACGCCCTTCCCTCACCGTGTCACTATTTTTCTAAAACCCCTCCCCTTTTTTATGCTTTGTCATAGTGCCATATGACCTCTGATGTCTGGCACATTCCCTTTTTTAGGCATTAAATCAATTAATTACGTCACACCCTTAAAAAACAACAACAGATCGATAGCCTGTTTACTACTCAGAATACCAAAAGTAACATCACTAATACATTCAATCTGACACACAACTTCCCTTTTGGTTAGAGAAGTGACAGAGACTCCTCAAGATGGCAACACTGTCACCACTTAAGAGGACACAAAAACCTAAGTGTTGCCTTTTAAGATCATTCATGGCGTAAGATTAACCATAACTAACCCTACCAGTTCAACGTAGTGAGACAGAAGAGAGAGTCAAACTGCAGCGACCATGACTCCTCAACACACAATGACCAGAAGCATTCACCTCAAATGTCACAACAAATAATGGTTGTAATGTGTGGAGTTGCCAACGTGACATTATTTAAGCTCAAGGATGTGGTGTGGTTTGCCTGCGAAGTGTGGCGAACGAGGAGTGGTTGTGCTCGACTGGGCCACCGCTCGATCCTGGTCTAATTCAAGGATAATGTATAGATGAATAACAGTAAACTACAACTACTATACTACAACAACTACTATTACAGCTATTACTACTACTACAACTACTACTACCACTATTTCTACTACTACTACTGCTATTACTACCACTACAACAACAACTACTACTACTACTACCACTACTACTACTACTACTTCTAATATAACTCAATTTCTGTCAGACTCATGTTTCCCCAGAGTCCCATGAGAGTAAAATGACATAACGGCACAGCTGAAGTCAGTGTTGCAACGTAGAAAAAGAAAAAAAACTGATATGCAACTACCGTCACTACTTCCTCGTTCCATCCTATTCTATTCCTTAAACTTTTGCATCCTGATTTTCCTTTGTTTCTTCTTTTTTATTGTTTTTCTTTTTGTCTTGTTCCTCTCTCTCTCCTGTTATCTTTTTGTCTTGTCCCTCTCTTTCTCCTGTTATCTTTTTGTCTTGTTCCTCTCTCTCTCCTGTTATCTTTTTGTCTTGTCCCTCTTTCTCCTGTTATCTTTTTGTCTTGTTCTTCTCTCTCTCCTGTTATCTTTTTGTCTTGTCCCTCTCTTTCTCCTGTTATCTTTTTGTCTTTTCCTCTCTTTCTCCTGTTATCTTTTTGTCTTGTTCCTCTCTCTCTCCTGTTATCTTTTTGTCTTGTCCCTCTCTTTCTCCTGTTATCTTTTTGTCTTGTTCCTCTCTTTCTCCTGTTATCTTTTTGTCTTGTTCCTCTCTCTCTCCTGTTATCTTTTTGTCTTGTCCCTCTTTCTCCTGTTATCTTTTGTCTTGTTCTTCTCTCTCCTGTTATCTTTTTGTCTTCTTTCCCTCTCTTTCTCCTGTTATCTTTTTGTCTTGTTCCTCTCTCTCTCCTGTTATCTTTTTGTCTTGTCCCTCTTTCTCCTGTTATCTTTTTGTCTTGTTCCTCTCTTTCTCCTGTTATCTTTTTGTCTTATTCCTCTCTCTCCTGTTATCTTTTTGTCTTGTCCCTCTTTCTCCTGTTATCTTTTTGTCTTGTCCCTCTCTTTCTCCTGTTATCTTTTTGTCTTGTTCCTCTCTTTCTCCTGTTATCTTTTTGTCTTGTTCCTCTCTCTCTCCTGTTATCTTTTTGTCTTGTCCCTCTCTTTCTCCTGTTATCTTTTTGTCTTGTTCCTCTCTCTCTCCTGTTATCTTTTTGTCTTGTCCCTCTCTCTCCTGTTATCTTTTTGTCTTGTTCCTCTCTTTCTCCTGTTATCTTTTTGTCTTGTTCCTCTCTTTCTCCTGCTATCTTTTTGTCTTGTTCCTCTCTTTCTCCTGTTATCTTTTTGTCTTGTCCCTCTCTCTCCTGTTATCTTTTTGTCTTGTTCCTCTCTTTCTCCTGTTATCTTTTTGTCTTGTCCCTCTCTTTCTCCTCCCACTGTAACCATCACTCATGATCTTTCCTTCTGCTTCGTGTAGAGTCCCTGATCTCTCTGCACCGTCACCGTTGGAAAAACAAAAGTGCTTAAAATTGGGACGAATAATAAAAACAAACACAAAGTATTCCGTTTTCTATTTTCTTATTCTTTATATATTTTGGCATTGTTTTTATATATTTTCTTATTTCCTATTCCGCATTTTCATATTTATTTTTGTAGGAGAGGGCGAGGCATTGTTGCTAGCATAATGTCAGTGCCACAATGAGACAAGGCAGCGAGGCAACGAGTCACGGATGTGTTTACCGCAAAGGACACTCGCACACACGGACTAAATAATATCATGGTTCGTTTAATTAATTCCCGGAGGAGCAGAGGCGACAAAGAAGGTCACTCACGAAGCGCCACGTACAACAAAAAGTAAAGAATAGGATACTAAATGACAAGGTTGGCGTTCGAGTGAGTGAGTTCGAATGTGTGAGATCGAGTGTGAGTTCGAGTGTGAGTCAGTGTTAAGGTTATCATTCTGCCTTTCCATCACCATATCTTATCTTATCATGCAAGTTTAAGATTTATTCCATCTGATGTTATTACTGAGCTCCTGTGAGTTTTAGTTCAGATAATCCAGTATTTTACGTAAGGACACACACACACACACACACACACACACACACACACAATACACCATCATCATCATTTACGTATCTCAATATCCCATAGAACAAAATCGATGCATCTTTCCTTATACACGTTAATTGAAACTACGAATTATTAAGAACCTGCTTAATACTGCATTTCATAAAGGGGACAAAGGTAGGACAGAGGTGTGAGGCAGGAGGCAATAAGGGTGACTATAAAGTGTTGAAGCAAGGGATTCGTAGCCCTTGTGATAGACTCTCTTACCCTCGATCTCCCGAAGGACAAACTGATTTAACATAGTGGTGAATATCTTGTCCTTAATTAATGTTCCCAGACCAGCTTACTTGACAAGACAACAACGTCAACAACTACCACTACAAACACCACAAATAACAACTACAACCACGTCAACAACTACCACTACAACCACCACAAATAACAACTACAACCACGTCAACAACTACCACTACAACCACCATATATAACAACAACGTCAACAACTACCACTACAACACCACGAATAACTACAGCCACGTCAACAACTACCACCACCACCACCACACATAACAACTACAACCACGTCAACAACTACCACTACAACCACCATATATATCAACAACGTCAACAACTACCACTACAAACACCACGAATAACTACAGCCACGTCAACAACTACCACTACAACCATCACAAATAACAACTACAACCACGTCAACAACTACCACTACAACCACCATATATAACAACAACGTCAACAACTACCACTACAACCACCACAAATAATAACTACAACCACGTCAACAACTACCACTACAACCACCATATATAACAACGTCAACAACTACCACTACAACCACCACAAATAACAACTACAACCACGTCAACAACTACCACTACAACCACCACAAATAACAACTACAACCACGTCAACAACTACCACTACAACCACCATATATAACAACAACGTCAACAACTACCATTACAACCACCACGAATAACTACAGCCACGTCAACAACTACCACTACAACCACCACACATAACAACTACAACCACGTCAACAACTACCACTACAACCACCATATATAACAACAACGTCAACAACTACCACTACAGCCACCACAAATAACAACTACAACCACGTCAACAACTACCACTACAACCACCACACATAACAACTACAACCACGTCAACAAAAACTACAACCACCGCAAATAACAACTAAGTCAACAACCACCACTAATAACTACAACCATGTCAACAACTACCACTACAAATAACAACAACAACAACCACAAATAACAACAGCAGTAACAAACACAAAGACGCGTGAGTTGTAAGCTTGTTTCTTCGACCGGAGATGCATTGATAAAAATAGCATGATAGAGATGGCTCACTGGGCTGCTCCTGACAGTGTGTGTGGGTGTGTGTGTGTGTGTGTGTCGCCCCCGCCAAGAGAGGATACGTATATACACACACACTACATACATACAGTCGTCACCTCTCACATTCACTCTCCCTGCGTCGCAATAAGAAAATTTCGTTAATGAAAACAGGATAGAGAATGAACTTTCGGTGAACTTAATAACATGACATGACTCAGGTTCTTATCAAAAGTCGTGTGTGTTTTATTCTTCTTCTTATCTTATCTTTCCCACGGTGCTACATGTTGTTCTATTTGTTCACACGCAGCGCCATGGGGTAGTTAGTTCATGCTGTTATTTGTTCAGTATTTAGAATAACATGATGAACATAGGGTATACATATAGCATAATTCTCTCTCTCTCTCTCTCTCTCTCTCTCTCTCTCTCTCTCTCTCTCTTCTCTCTCTCTCCCCTCTCTCCTTTCCTCCACCTCTCTCTCTCTCTCTCTTTCCTCTCTCCCTTCTCTCTCTCTCCTCTATCTCTCTCCCTCCCTCTCTCTCTCTCTCTCTCTCTCTCCTCTCTCTCTCTCTCTTCTCTTCTCTTTCCTCTTTCCCCTCGCTCTTCTCTTCCTCCGCCTCTCTTTCTCTCGCTCCACCTCTATCTTATTCTCTCTCTCTCTCTCTCTCTCTCTCTCTCTCTCTCTCTCTCTCTCCCGCCACGTCTAGCCAACGCGGCGACTCACTTTCACCTTTTTCCACGCGTTAAAAGCTTCGTGGAGGTAATACTAATAGCAACATAAAAGTCAGAGTGAGTATGCGTCGCCTTCCTCCCTGGCGGCGACGCTCACCAAAACCCAAACACGCGATTTATTATCACAGGAACGAGGGAGGGAAGAAGCGTCTATTAGCATGGCAAGGATACTTATGGAAGGATGCCTGAAGGAGTTATTTCGCCTTGACGAGACTTGTTATTGTTTCAAGAAGTGCGGTAAGGAGTCATAGGTTTTATATTATTCCATTTTTTAGGTTACATCGATGGAATGAATTATTAATATTAAGTCTTGCATGAATATACGTAAGTCTTCTGGCTCGGTATAGTGGCGGACAAGACTTAGTTAAGTCCTATATGTCACACACACACACACACACACACACACACCACACACACACACACACAGACACACACGCTCGCACTGAGAGGGTGAAAACTGGCGATCGCGAGCCAGCTCGCATGGACAAGACCATGAGTGAATAACACACACACACACACACACACCACTCACATGTAGGTTGGGGAACTCCGTAGTGTAAGGGTTAGCACGCTCGGCTCACAACCGAGAAGTCCCGAGTTCGATCCCCGGGCGGAGCGAAGACAGACGGGCGGTCTTCTTAAAACCCGAGCCCCTGTCCACCCAGCAGTGAATGGGTGCCGGGTGTTAGACGGGGGTTTGTGACCCGCCTCCCGGGGTGGTGGCTTCGGCCAACACTAAGCACTAAAGATGAATGCTAAAATAAATGTTGATATGGAGACGGGGCCATACGAGCGTTGCTCAGGCCCTGTAAAATACAACTAGATGAATACACACACACCTTTAATTTGTCAAGACCATCCAGGAAAGGCCTTTAAAAAAAATTATAAGAGAAATAGAAATGAAAACAGTTTAAATCATTGTGCAGGCCCGAAGAGCATGCTGATGATGGCTGCTGACGTGGCCGCGATGCTTGTGACGTGCTGTTGTGAAGGCATCGTAGGCAAGCACAGGAGTGATGGGGTGGATGGGACAAGTGGTATGTTGTGTGGTAAATAACTTGTCTGCGTGAAATTAGAGTTTTCCATGAGTGATGATTGTGAGAAGCGGAAGTCTTTGTATTCTAACTCAGGTCCTACTAACAGCCGCCGCCCTCACACACAAGCGGGTTTAGCTTCGTCGATTAAGGGATTCGCACTGTAGAAAATGTGGCGTTATAACTTTAAAATGTGGCGTTATGACTTAAAATTTTGCCTTATAACTTAAAAATGTGGCGTTATGACTTGAAAATGTGGCGTTATGACTTGAAAATGTGGCGTTATGACTTGAAAATGTGGCGTTATGACTTGAAAATGTGGCGTTATGACTTGAAAATGTGGCGTTATGACTTGAAAATGTGGCGTTACGACTTGAAAATGTGGCGTTATGCCTTGAAAATGTGGCGTTATGACAGGCTGGAAAATTGCTGTCACTGCAGAGAAGACTCTTCGATATCCCTTCAATACACTAATAATAATATAATGGAATACTAATAATGCCCCCCCCCCCCACCCCGCGCTTCTCCAACGAGCACAGGAAATTCACGCAACACTTCACTTCCCGCGGGAGACGAAAAGCACACACGACACCTTCCGTCCCGAGGCGAGGTTGAATCACTCTTGTAAGGGCGTGGTGGTGATGGTGTTCTAAGGGCGTGGTGGTGAGGGTGTTCTAAGGGCGTGGTGGTGAGGGTGTTCTAAGGGCGTGGTGGTGAGGGTGTTCTAAGGGCGTGGTAGTGGGGGTGTTGTTCTAAGGGCGTGGTGGTGGTGGTGTTCTAAGGGCGTGGTGGTGAGGGTGTTCTAAGGGCGTGGTGGTGAGGGTGTTCTAAGGGCGTGGTGGTGGGGGTGTTCTAAGGGCGTGGTGGTGGTGGTGTTCTAAGGGCGTGGTGGTGGTGGTGTTCTAAGGGCGTGGTGGTGGTGGTGTTCTAAGGGCGTGGTGGTGAGGGTGTTCTAAGGGCGTGGTGGTGAGGGTGTTCTAAGGGCGTGGTGGTGAGGGTGTTCTAAGGGCGTGGTGGTGGGGGTGTTCTAAGGGCGTGGTGGTGGTGGTGTTCTAAGGGCGTGGTGGTGGGGGTGTTCTAAGGCCGTGGTGGTGGGGGTGTTCTAAGGGCGTGGTAGTGGGGGTGTTCTAAGGGCGTGGTGCTCGTTTTCTGCAGCCGCGAATACCAGTGCGATTGAAGAGTGGAGCCGTGACAACCGAGGCGACACTGTAGTGGTGATGCAATTCAGGGAGGGAGGGAAGGAAGGAGTAGGGAAGGAAGGAAGGGAGAGGGAGGGAGAGAGGGAAGGACTGAGGGAGGGAAGGACAGAGGGAGGGAGGGAAGGAGGGAGGAAGAGTGGGAGGGAAGGAGGAATAGAGGGAAGGAAGGAGGGAGGAAGAAAGGGAGGGAGAGGGAGGGAGGAAGAGAGGGAGGGAAGGAAGGACGAAGGGAGGGAAAGCGTTGCAACATCACCTTTTCCAGCACACTCTCCTTCCCTCCCTCCCTCCTCCCTGCACACACATCCACTCCCTGCCTCCCTCCCCATACACAGATCCACTCCCTACCTCAATGGGATGCTCAGAGGCCTGCGTGGAGAGGAGTATTTCCCTTCGAGGAGACACATAAGCCCTTGGCGGCGGCGGCAGCTGATCCTCATTGTTATTACTGGTAAGCTCTGTGGCCGGCGACCCAACACTGATTGATATACCTACCGTAAATATGTAAACGAGAGAGAGGAGAGGAGAAGAGAGGAGAGGGAAGGAGAGGAGAAGGGAGGGAAAGGGCAACAAAGGAAGAGAGAAGATAGATAGAGGAGAGCACGTTACGAAGGAGAGAGGAGAGAGAGAGAGGAGAGAGGAGAAAGAGAGAGAGACGAGCGAGAGGATCAGAGAGATAGGAGAGTGAGGGAGAAAGACAAAGAGATAAAGAAAGAAAGAAGAAGAAGAAGAAAAAGAGAAGAGAGAAAGAGAAAAGGAGAAAAAAGAGAAAGAAAGAGAAAGAAAGAGAAATAAATGATTAAAGAGAAAGAAAGATAGATAGATAGAGAAGAAAGAAAGAAAGAAAGAGAGAAAAAAATATTACTTTCCATCAAAATCAAACCGACGCGAAGTTCAACCCGCACCAGGGAAGCGGCGTGCGCCCCGCTGAGTCAATGCTGCCTCGACGCGTGGGTGGCAGGTCTTCTTCTTCTTCTTGTGACCACTACCGCTTATTCGTATCGCTTCGTAGGTCCTTTCCTCTCCTCTCCTCCTCTTCCTCCTCCTCTAGTGGTATAGAAGTGGAAAGGAGGGAGGCAGAGGGAGCGACCAGGCCAGGCTAACCAACAGGCGGCGCTTCTGCAAACACTAGTCCTGTCTGGTCCGCCCACGCCTTGCCTTTGCGGTGCACGGCGCAATTAGTGCAACAGGTGGTACTCGTGGCCTGAGGTAGAGAGGGAAGGCGAGGGGAAGGTCGGACAACAAAGCATCAGCCAGCCAGACATCCAGACAGCCAGGCAGCCAGACAGCCAGACAGATAGACAGCCAGCCAACAGCCAGCAGCCAGATAGACAGACAAACAGACATCCAGCCAGCCAGCCAGACAGACAACCAGCACTGGGCTACACATATACAGTTTTTTTTTTTATACACGCTTTGCCACCAATCACAGGTCTCGCCAGGGGAGGAAGGAAGGGTCGTTGCTTTGTTATATGTAGTGTTATGGCCTCTCCTATGAGACTGTAAGAAGGAAGCTCATCAAGAAGGGGGCGTGGGCAGTGGCACGGTTCTCTGCCTTGCTACAACAGTGACATGTTTAAGAATTAGGAGTTTTTGTTTGACATGTTTAAGAAATAGGAGTTTTAGTTTGAAATGTTTAAGAAATAGAAGTTTTTGTTGAGTCAAGCCTTCACTCTGTATACCTGCTTGCCTGCTAATATTGACTGAGTGTACGACATAAAATACTTCCTACTGATATGAGGTTACATTCTTTCACGCAGAGTATTTGGAAACACAGTGTTGCATGCGATCTATAGAGTCAACAGGACAGCGTCAAACGAAACACTTGAGATGGTGAAATGTACACACACGACACACACACACGACATGGGGGCTGACGTGGTGTGATTGAGGCACGCACGCACACACACACACACACACACACACACACACACACACACATAGTAGAGTTTATTCAAGACACCATCCATTAATCAACAAGAAAACAACAACACTACCACAGACGGCATGAAATAAAACCAAGGTGTGTGTGTGTGTGTGTGTGTGTGTGTGTGTGTCAGAAGGAACTAGAATACTTATGAGCTTCCTGAAAGAAAAAAAAGCTCCGTAGTGTTGTGTGTATGTATGTAGTATGTATGTATGTTATGTATGCATTATGTATGTATGTATGTATGTATGTACCAGCGTCTGCAGCGTGGATGGTGACGTGACCGGTGTTATAAGAGCTGCGAAGTATGCTGAAGTTAAATCGGTAAAGCAAACTGTAGCGAACCAGAGTCTTGAATCCCCTCCCCTCCCCAGCCAGGTTCAGAGTCCGCCCACTGCCGTCTCTGTAATTTTTTTTTGTGGTGGATGTGAGTGATTAGAGGCTCATGGTGCCCCCCTGTGCCATAGAGAAGGCAGTGGTCCGTCCCCCCCCCCCCCCACCGGCAGCAGGAGGTAGAAAAAGAGAGTAAGAAGGAGGGAGGAAGGGGGGCAGCTTGTATGGCTTTCTCACGTGTCGTCTAACCTCGCGTGTGTATAAGTTCACACACGACATAATTTCAGCTTTATTATCATAGCTCCTCCCGCCCCGGCCCTTTCCGTCCCGCCCCGCCCCTTCGCCACACCCTCATTAGGCTACTCGGTGCCCATCTATCTACCTTATCTAAAAGTTGATCATCGTGACGAAAACATTACTTAACCGATCTACCTTATCTAAAACTTGATCATCGTGACGAAACAATTACTTAGTCGCTCTTTGGAATACGTAAAACTTTCTTTATCACTTCACTTCCATTGCAAGTCAGGAATTGCAGATGGTTATTATGAGCGTCCTTCTATACAGACTCGAAGGAAAGGTTATAACACTTCATATAACAACAAAGCAGCGTCCCTTTCTTCCTTCCTCTATACTCCCCTTGCGACATCGGTGATTGGCCAAAATAATGATGATAATGAAATAGCCAAGGGAAGAGTTGATAAGATTGTTAACTAAGGAGATGAAGTTGAAGAGGACCTATATGAAGCGATACTAAGCGTCAAAGGTCACAAGAAGAAGAAGAAGAAGAAGAAGAAGAAGAAGAAGAAGAAGAAGAAGAAAAGGCAAAGGGTGTGTGTATCGCCTCAATACAGACCCAATATTTACGGTAGCGTGATCCTGTCTTGCACGAATACATATTGTCGATCAATTTTTTACGTGTTTTACTCCCGAAACTATGAAATTACGCCTCACAGAACATTGCGACCGCCTGAAAATGACTTGTTTGAAGATTAGCCAACATGAAAGTGAGCTCCTCCTCCCCCCCACCCTCCTTGTCCCGCCTGAATATGACTGTTTTGAAGATTAGCCAACATGAAAGTGAGCTCCTCCTCCCCCCCACCCTCCTTGTCCCGCCTGAAAATGACTTGTTTGAAGATTAGCCAACATGAAAGTGAGCTCCTCCTCCCCCCCACCCTCCTTGTCCCGCCTGAAAATGACTTGTTTGAAGATTAGCCAACATGAAAGTGAGCTCCTCCTCCCCCCCGCCCCTCGACGATGGGGGTGGGGGGTGGGGGGCTCCTTCCATAACCCCCTTACACCTTGCTTCCCCCCTCAGAAACACACGCAGGGTTGGATATTGTATACGTGAGGTTGTGTGGAAAGTGAAGGAGTGTGTATATAGGACTGTTTCGTTCTTATACATGTTAAAAATAAAGGGACGATGCACGGAGGCACAAACGTGATGTTGAAGCATTACATGGTGGTCCACTTTTTAAAATTTTTCTTTTACCTTGGCTACCCCTTTTTTTTTTTTTTTTCTTTTTTAACGTCACAAAAAAAATGATGCTATAACGTGGCGGTGTTGAAGGTGGAGGGGAGGAAGGGGGAGAGGAGCGGGGGTGTTACAGGTGGAGGGGAGGAGAGGGGGTCAGGGAACACCTCAGGGAGAACAGGCTGCAGGTTAAGGAGTGTTCAGTGTTCAGCAGGTGCGCAGACTAATACCGGAAGGAAGGAAGGAAGGAAGGTGGCTGCGGGAGGAAGTGTATGTCAGTGTGTGTATTCTGTGGTTTAATAAATCTATCTATCTATATCTATCTGTCTATCTATATATCTATCTATTTATCTATATATCTATCTATTTATCTATATATCAATCTATATATCAATCTATTTATCTATCTATTTATCTATCTATTTTTATATCTATCTATTTTTATATCTATCTATCTATCTATTTTTATATCTATCTATCTATCTATTTTTATATCTATCTATTTTTATATCTATCTATTTTTATATCTATCTATTTTTATATCTATCTATTTTTATATCTATCTCTATCTCTCTCTCTCTCTCTCTCTCTCTCTCTCTCTCTCTCTATCTATGGGAGGCCGCGACTATAAACGGAGGGACGCCCGTGTGTGGGGCAACAATAATCACGTGGTCAATGTTAATTAATAGAGATGTGAACAAAAATAATGAATAATGGATAATTTTGTTGTTGTATATCGTTGTTGTATAAAAAAAACAGTTGTATGTTGTTTTATAAATGATTACCTATATAAAAAAAATAAAGGTTAAAGTGCATAATTATCATCACTATCATTATAATCACAATCTATTCTTATTATCATTATTGTTATTAATATCATCATCATCATTATTTCCACGGAGTATTGCCACCACCACCCAATGAACCATTTCCATTTTTCGCTCAATCGTCCATGAAATTTGCCTTGAATTAATATTCAACACGCAGCCGCGATTAGTGTCTTTTTTCTGTTCGTAATAAAGTGTTGCTACATCTGATAGGCTTCAGCAGGAAATGTGAGCTTTATTAATTAACATACCATATATCTCTCTCTCTCTCTCTCTCTCTCTCTACCACACACACACACACACACACACACACACACACATACACACACACACACACCCTCTCTCACACACAAACACACTCCCTCACACACACACACAGACATTCTCTCCCTCACACACACACTCTCTTTCCCTCTCTCTCTACACACACACTCTCCCCCTCCACACACACACACACACACACACACACACTCTCCCCCTCTCTCTACACACACACACTCTCCCCCTCTCACACACACACACACTCTCTCTCTCTACACACACACTCTCCCCCTCTCTCTCACACACACACACTCTCTCTCTCTCTCTCTCTCTACACACATACACTCTCCCCCTCTCACACACACACACACACACTCTCTCTCCCTCTAACACACACACACACACACCTCTCTCTCTCTCTCTCTCTCTCTCTCTCTCTCTCTCTCTCTCTCTCTCTCTCTCTCTCTCTTTCTCACACACACACACACACTTACCCAGGGCAGGAGAGTCACGTAGAAGGTTTAAAGTCCCTCACTCGAACCTGCGGAAGGAGAGAACCATTAAGAGACAGGAAACACACACACACACACACACACACACACACACACACACACACACACACACACACACACACACACACACACAAACACACACACACCGTAGTGTAACGGGAACTCCGTACTGTAAGGGTTAGCACGCTGGGCTCACAACCGAGAAGTCCCGGGTTCGATCCCCGGGCGGAGCGAAGACAGACGGGCGGTCTTCTTAAAACCCCAGCCCCTGTCCACCCAGCAGTGAATGGGTACCGGGTGTCAGCCGGGGGTTTGTGATCCCCCTCTCCCGGGGTGGTGGCTTCGGCCAACACTAAGCACTAAGGAAGAATGATAAAATAAATGTTGATATGGAGACGGGGCCATACGAGCGTTGCTCAAGCCCTGTAAAATACAACAACTAGATGAATAAACACCTGATCATAAAACGCAAGCTTAAAATAGACAACTCATTTTAATGCCACTCATTTTCATATCGACTTTTACGACACGATATATTTAATGTTGATAAGAAAAAAATGATAATAAACACGTAAGTCTAAAGGGACAGTAAAGGGGGACATTTTATTTTATATCCCTTGTTTTTTTATTTATTCTATGTTAATTAAAATGTAATAGATGAAAATAAAGCTAAAATAAAAAAAAAAGGGGGGGGGGGGCTATCAGCGGCGTGGACACAGGCCGCGGATGTAGGGTGTTGGAGGGAAGCCTGTCTATCTATCTATCTACATATATTTCTGAGCCTCCTCTCTTGCCTCACCCCTGGACCTCCATCCTCCTTCCTCTACAACAAGTAAAAAAAACCATTGGTAACTAACATTTTCCTATCACTATACTCTTACATCCTATCCTATATCCTATACAATATCCTATTCTATATCCTAAAAAGAAAAATCACTTACTTTTAACGTGAAACAAACCCCCTCCCCCCCAAAAAAGAAAAAAAGTAAAAGTAATGATACATCGAAGGAAGAGCAAAATTTACTACAACATCAATCTCTCCTGCCCCACTACCTGTCCTCATCCTCATTCCTATCACTATATTTTAGAGTACATGACTTTTAGAGGCTGACACTCTTATAGACTCCTGCCCCACTACCTTATAGCCCCACTACCTTATAGACTGCCCCACTACCTTATAGACTCCTGCCCCACTACCTGTCCTCATCCTCATTCCTATCACTATATTTTAGAGTACATGACTTTTAGAGGCTGACACTCTTATAGACTTTACACTACGGCACGGGGTAATGGCTGAGGGTGGTGGTAGCTCTCATCTCAGACACCCACGTGACCTATATATCTGAGGATCGCTAGAGGCACCAGGGGAGATACATATACGCTAGATCTATTGGCTACTGTCTACTATCTACTTGTCTACTACTATCTACTCGTCTACTAATTTTAGTTTGACCGTGGACAGATCTGTTATAGTCAATTGAATATACGTACTCTTAACATTGTCAATCGCTCGTAGGTAGCTTTTATCAGTGCTCTCAATACTCGGGTCTGTTTCAAATTAATTAAATATTGTGATGCAGAGTTTGAAGTGTCGCTCAGTCCATCCTCCGAGGCATTGTCGCTGTGATGACATTTCCCGCCCGCGAGGGACGTCAGAAGAAAAGGTCAGTCAATTATCTGTTCCAAAGACAGTAAATAGGCTCTATTTATATAGGCCTATTTACTGGCTTTGATCTGTTCTCTCCGCCGCGATGCCTGATGGACACACACAGGATCTAAGTAGTGGATATAAATAGACTAACTACTATTTAGATCATGGACACAGGACCCAGCTCTGCCTAACGCCCTTGTTCGTGATGTCAGCGGCGACTGTCACCCTTGAGTTACAACAGACGCACCTCCTGGACGGAGTTCGAGTTATACGACAAGGGAAAAATGAAGACTGTCACCCTTGAGTTACAACAGACGCACCTCCTGGACGGACTTCGAGTTATACGACAAGGGGAACATGAAGACCGTCACCCTTGAGATACTACAAACGCACCTTCTGGACAGACTTCGGGTTATAGGACAAGGGAAAAAATGAAGACCGTCACCCTTGAGATACAACAGACGCACCTTCTGGACAGACTTCGGGTTATAGGACAAGGGAAAAAATGAAGACTGTCACCCTTGAGATACTACAAACGCACCTTCTGGACAGACTTTGGGTTATAGGACAAGGGAAAAAATGAAGACTGTCACCCTTGAGATACTATAAAAACACCTCCTGGACAGACTTCGGGTTATAGGACAAGGGAAAAAATGAAGACTGTAACCCTTGAGATACTACAACGCACCTTTGGACAGAGTTGGGTATAGGGACAAGGGAAAGACAATGAAAGGACTGTCACCTTGAAGATTACAAGAGACTTCTGGACAGACTTCGGGTTATAGGACAAGGGAAAAAATGAAGACTGTCACCCTTGAGATACTACAAACGCACCTCCTGGACGGACTTTTTTTTATAATTTTTTTTTAAACAGTTATTAATCACACAGATGGCTTAAAAGTAGATAAGCTAAGGCAATAAATGTTCAGAATCGGATTTATTATTCGGTTTCGGGGTATATGACAATGGAAAAATCAGGAGTTCCCAGCGGTGTGTAGGCCTAGGGGTGTGTATAGGCCTTGTAGGAGGGATGCCGGCGCCCGCGTGGGAGGGACAGGATGATGGAAGGAGCGGAGGTGCGGGACGCGGCAGGAAAGGAGAAGAAAAGATGAGGATTGATGAGTATCAGGCGGGCGACGTGGCGCGGGGGGGGGGGGAGGGAGGATGGGGGGGGGGCAAGATCTTGGTGGGATGAAGTATATCACTGAGGAATGGCAGGAGAATGAGATACAGATGTCGCAGTCTCTCCTCTTACTCCTACTCTTCCTTCTCATTTATCTCCTCCTGCTCATCCTCATTTATCTCCTCCTACTCATCCTTCTTTATCTCCTCCTACTCCTCCTTCTTTCTCTCCTCCTACTCCTCCTCCTCCTACTCCTCATTTCTCTCCTCCTATCTACTCATTTCTCTCCTCCTACTCCTACTCATTTCTCTCCTCCTCATTTCTCTCCTCCTACTCCTACTCATTTCTCTCCTCCTACTCCTACTCATTTCTCTCCTCCTTTCTCTCCTCCTACTCCTCCTTTCTCTCCTCCTACTCCTCCTTCTCTCCTCCTACTCCTTCTCTCCTCCTACTCCTTCTCTCCTCCTACTCCTCCTTTCTCTCCTCCTACTCCTCATTTCTCTCCTCCTACTCCTCATTTCTCTCCTCCTACTCCTCATTTCTCTCCTCCTACTCCTCATTTCTCTCCTCCTACTCCTCATTTCTCTCCTCCTACTCCTCATTTCTCTCCTCCTACTCCTCATTTCTCTCCTCCCCCCTTTCTCCTCATTTCTCTCCTCTTTCTTCCCTCATATTATCATCGCTCTCGAATATTTCATTCGATGTCACAACTCATCCAATTTTCTCCCTTTTCCTTCTAATGATGTTACACACGTTCACGTCACCTCAATAATATTTCACAGCAGTGACAAGAGAGGTGATACAGAGATGTATTTCCCTGTGTTGTGTTCAGACCGATATTAGTGTAGTGTAGAAGCATACTATAATAACATAAGCATAAGTATCAGCATATTATAATGGCAGTGCTCGGGGGATAAGCTGACAGCAAGAGAACCAACCAACTGATGTGTCTGTCTAAACGTTTAGCAAGAACATTTACGGTCTTAATTCATCTGCCTTTTAAGCCATCTGTAACTGTTGTGTAACTGTGATTAACCCCTTGAGACCCAGAGCGTAATTTCCATTGTAATTTGGGTACCATTAGACGATTTTTAGTGAACATGAACAATATTTTATAGATATGACCTGTTTAGTATCCTTGTCCACTAACTAATTTGGTATATTCAGTTACTTTTCGTGATTTTATGGCTCGACAACATACATTTTTTTTATAGCAAAGGAAAGATCTGGGCGTGAAGGGGTTAATAACTGTTTAAAGAAAAAAAGAAAAAGAAAAAAAACACTACTACGTCAAACTTAGGCTGAGATATATTCGTAATTGTAGGACATAAATCAAGAGAGAGAGAGAGAGAGAGAGAGAGAGAGAGAGAGAGAGAGAGAGAGAGAGAGAGAGAGAGAGAGAGAGAGAGAGAGAGAGAGAGAGAAAAAAAAAAAGATATGAAGAAAAATAGAAAAAAAAGACAATAGAAAATGAGACAAACACATAATGTCAACAAATCGTTCAACAAATACAGTGAGGTAACTTTGGGGGAATCCAGGGGAGTCTTGCCTAAACCTCGACAATAGGAACACATAAACTCCCTATTGACTCCGCACTAACTACCTGACGACTGAATCCATTCCAATCATTTGCCACCCTATTAGTGAACCAGTTTCTCACTATTTCATTTATAAATCTACGTTTTTCCAGTTTGAATCCGACGAAATTGTGAGTAGTATTATAGCAGCCGCGTCCCTTCACACCCCAACACTTAAAGGCATGTGACTCAAAACAAATGAAGAGATCGCTAAGCACTGCCTATACCTAAGTGATGCCCAAACGATGCAAAGTATAACTACGTGATACCCAAACGATGCAAAGTATAACTACGTGATACCCAAACGATGCAAAGTATAACTACGTGATACCCAAACGATGCAAAGTATAACTAAGTGATACCCAAACGATGCAAAGTATAACTACGTGATACCCAAACGATGCAAAGTATAGCTACGTGATAACCAAACGATGCAAAGTATAACTACGTGATACCCAAACGATGCAAAGTATAACTACGTGATACCCAAACGATGCAAAGTATAACTACGTGATACCCAAACGATGCAAAGTATAACTACATGATACCCAAACGATGCAAAGTATAGCTACGTGATAACCAAACGATGCAAAGTATAGCTACGTGATAACCAAACGATGCAAAGTATAACTACGTGATACCCAAACGGAGCAAAGTATAACTACATGATACCCAAACGGAGCAAAGTATAACTACGTGATACCCAAACGATGCAAAGTATAACTACGTCATACCCAAACGATGCAAAGTATAACTACGTCATACCCAAACGATGCAAAGTATAACTACGTGAACCAACGATGCAAAGTATAAAGTGTACCCAAACGATGCAAAGTATAACTACGTCATACCCAAACGATGCAAAGTATAACTACGTGATACCCAAACGATGCAAAGTATAACTACATGATACCCAAACGATGCAAAGTATAACTACGTGATACCCAAACGATGCAAAGTATAACTACGTGATACCCAAACGATGCAAAGTATAACTACATGATACCCAAACGATGCAAAGTATAACTACGTGATACCCAAACGATGCAAGTAAACTACGGATATCAAACGATGCAAGTATAACACATGATACCCAAACGATGCAAAGTATAACTACGTGATACCCAAACGATGCAAAGTATAACTACATGATACCCAAACGATGCAAAGTATAACTACATGATACCCAAACGATGCAAAGTATAACTACGTGATACCCAAACGATGCAAAGTATAACTACGTGATGCCCAAACGATGCAAAGTATAACTACGTGATACCCAAACGATGCAAAGTATAACTACGTGATACCCAAACGATGCAAAGTATAACTACGTGATGCCCAAACGATGCAAAGTATAACTACGTGATACCCAAACGATGCAAAGTATAACTACGTGATACCCAAACGATGCAAAGTATAACTACGTGATACCCAAACGATGCAAAGTATAACTACGTGATACCCAAACGATGCAAAGTATAACTACCTGATACCCAAACGGAGCAAAGAAACAGTAAGGGAAAACACACATGCATAACAAAAAGGTCCTCCAGGCATTGTATATACAGATTACATAACAAACAAGAAGGAGAGACGAGGAGAACACAATGGCATAGGAGCATAGCGGCGTGTGACCGGCTATTGTTGGTGTGATTCCAGTGATTCCCGAGGGACCAAGGACGCTCATCAGCCTGTGTGCAAACGTGTGACCGAGCTAAAATTATTCCCCCACGCCATGACGGGGAGAAGGAGGTATAGACGTGACGGGAGAGAACTATATATAGTCTACCTAATTCAATGTCACCTCAACGCCACTGTATACGTATTGCTATTTTGCCGTCTCTCTCTCTCTCTCTCTCTCTCTCTGCTTTGAATTCACCGGAAAGCCTAATCACCACTACCACCACTACTACATCCCTGCCACTACTACTACTACTACTACTACTACTACTACTACATCCCTGCCACCACCACTACTACTACATCACTGCCACTACCACTACTACTACATCACTGCCACCACCACTACTACTACTACATCACTGCCACCACTACTACTACTAGTACTACTACTACATCACTGCCACCACCACTACTACTACTACTACTACTACTACTACTACATCACTGCCACCACTACTACTACTACTACATCACTGCCACCACCACCACTACTACTACGTCACTGCCACCACCACTACTACAACTACTACACCATAATCACGCCACAACTACAATCTCCTGACGGACATATATTCATCATTTTTGGATCCATCATCATCACTATTAATAACATGCCAAAAATCTGATCTTTATGGAGATAATACGAATTCCATTGTCACGAGGATGGTGTGTGTGTGTGTGTGTGTGTGCGTGTGTGCGTGTGTGCGTGTGCGTGTGCGTGTGTGTGTGTGTGTGTGTGTGTGTGTGTGTGTGTGTGTGCGTGCGTGCGTGCGTGCGTGTGTGTGTGTGTGTGTGTGTGTGCGTGTGTGCGTGTGTGTGTGTGTGTGTGTGTGTGCGTGCGTGTGTGTGTGTGCGTGTGCGTGTGTGTGTGTGTGTGTGTGTGTGTGTAATAAACCGGTCCTGTTCTTCACAATTTTGTAAAGACGTATACTTCATCCCTCTGAGCCTCATTTCTGTCTGTCTCCCTTACGTCGCATTACCACACAGACACACACACAGACACACACACACCGCGTATAGTCACGATATGAGAGACACAGCACACGCGGCACAGTACTAAAAACGCCGCTGTCACTATCAACATCTAAATAAGAACTTGTTAAATTAGCCTTGGTCACTATAACCAGAGAACTTCCACCAATGTAACATAAGAGAGTCATCGACATCTCATTTTACTATTCTCGGGTCAACAACCTTTGCTTCCTCCCTCGTTTCTGCATCCTCATAAGTTTGATATTATTCTGAGGGCATAAAATATAAGATAATCCATCTATACGCTGTTAGACTTAATATGGGAGGCGGGGAGAAGAGAAGAGAAGAGAACAGAAGAGAGAGGAGAAGAGTTGATTACGTCACAGCAGCCGACCTAGAAAACAGTGGAGTAACAAAGCAATAGCCACAACGACGCCACAGATATTATGACAAAGGAATATGACTTTTTCTAATTAATGACGACAAGACTAATAGAGTAATAACAGATGTAAGTACTGTACAAGCGTCTTCTTCACCCCCACGCCGCTCAGGGAGAATCAGTGAATCTACTTAAAGGTGAAAATAAAGTAGTTAATACAGTAAGGGTGTCATCGCTTGCAGTAGTGGCATTGGAAGTGAATGGAAACGTTACGGCAAATTCGGCATTACTAATTTCCCACGGTAAGCATAATATATCACAGCTCTGAACACTATTACTAGAGTCCTAAATAGTAAAGAAAACATTACTGCGCATTTGGTATCACAAAATTCTTACGTTAAACCTAGTATAATATCACAGCTCTAAACACTTTATTACTAGAGCCCTAAACAGTACCCGAGAAGGAGGTATAGACGTGACGGGAGACAACTATATAGAGTCTACCTAATTCAATGTCACCTCAACGCCACTGTATACGTATTGCTATTTTGCCGTCTCCTCTCTCTCTCTCTCTCTCTCTCTCTCTCTCTCTCTCTCTCTCTCTCTCTCTGCTTTGAATTCACCGGAAAGCCTCATCACCACTACCACCACTACTACATCACCACCACCACTACTACTACTACTACTACTACTACTACTACTACTACTACTACTACTACTACATCACTGCCACCACCACTACTACTATATACTACTTACTACTACTACTACTACTGCTACTACATCACTGCCACCACCACTACTACTACTACTACTATGCTATACTACTCACTAAGACGCTCTGCACTGATTACTCTTACTGGCTGTTAGATAGAAAGTCACCGAGGGAGGAGAGAGAGGGCACTAATTTATCAAGTTTAAAACAATAAATACATCATAGTTCTAAACCCTTTATTACTAGAGCCCTAAACAGTATCCGAGAAGAGGTAGGAACTCATTAAGACGCCCTGCACTGATAACTCTCACAAGATGTAAGATAGCAAGTCACCAAGGAGAGAGCGAGGGCGGGTCCCCTTACCACCACCACCACCCTGCGGAGGACGCCTTTATAACGGTGCATGACAAGCTGTACGTGGAGCCGCCGCAAAGCCTCGCCCTCACCCTGACTCCACATGGATTACATGCATAGTATACAGAAAAAAACTACGGTAAATAAAAGAAGGTATGTGATTAAATAAATATGGTGACAAAACTTTATACATACAATCGCGTATTTAAATATGAGAATTTAAGTGTCGTATTTTCAAATGGTAGTATTATTTAGATCATTAGATTTAGATTATAATATTTAGATAACTTCGATTATTTTACATCATATAAATTTACTATGATAACTGAAGCTAAAACATGAATTAAGATACTTATTGTACTTTACTTTTAGATATAGATACTCTGATGTAAGAATATTTCACACGAGGTATACGTAAGCAGATCACTATTTAATAAAGATACTAAATGTACTTTACTTTAAGATATAGATACCCTGATGTAAGAATATTTCACACAAATAGTATATACGTAAGCAGATAACTATTTAATAAAGATACTGAATTGACTTTACTTTAAGATATAGATACTCTGATATAAGAATATTTCACACGAGGTATACGTAAGCAGATAATTTTAATTTATCGATCTTTAAGTTTTAAAAAAAATAAACAAGATACTGAAATTTATTACTTTAACAATAATAGTTCAGATACCCTCATATAGGAATATTTCACACAAGGTATAGGTCAATAATTATAGGTCATACAGGTTAATAGGTCAAAATCAAGTGTTCTGTACATATTAAGATTGTAGGTAGCCTAAATGGTGCAATATATTAATTAACACAACACACAAGGTATACGTCAGCAGATCACTATGACCACCTCCACCACCACCACCACCACCACCACCACCAGGAGTGAGAGGAGGGTGGTCACTGGTCACCGGACGGACGGCAATGAGGCTAACCAGCGTGATGCTCCCCTCTACCCCCCTCGCCCTGGCCTGCACACACCCCTCCCCTTCCCCTCTACCCCCCTCGTCCCTCACCCTGGCCTGCACACACCTCACACACCCCTCCCCTCCCCTTCCCCTTCCCTCCCCCCTCCTCCCCTTCCCTTCACCCTCACCTCCCCTCCACCCACACACAGCGATCTATCTATTCATTCATACCACCTTAGTTTTTTTTTATCTTATGAGTTACGAGCGAAGTGTAACCCATCTCTCTCTCTCTCTACACACATACATACATACACACACACACACACACACACCCACACAGACACAAAGAAAGTGAGAAAGAATAACGGCCGCTAGAACACTTTATCAGGCTTACAAGACACACGAGCCGAGTTCAAACAGAGGAGGATCCGTGGCCGAGGCAGGTAACACTCATCCCTGCAATCCCCCCCTCCCTCCCCCTTCCCCCTACAATCCCCCTGACTCCCTCCCCCTGTCCCTCTACAATCCCCCACCCCCTGCAATCTTCCCCACCCCCCTGCCTTGTAATCCCCTCTACCACCCCCTGCAATCCCCCCTCCCCTCCCCTGCTCTTCTTGACTCCCGCCGCGCCAGGCAACATGTGGGTGCTCGCAGGCAGCCAAGATTCCCTGGCAGGACAACACTTGGTTCCCGGG
>JACEEZ010007739.1:267500-295000 GCA_016584305.1 Chionoecetes opilio
AACTAATGTAGCAAATGAGTTACGTGAATGGATAGCTGACGTAACATAACACAACGAGGTAAACAGAGAAACCCAAATACTAATTCGTAAAAAAAGTGTACAAGTTAACATCAGGTATACATAAAATACCTATATGACATACACAATAATAATAATAATAATAATAATAATAATAACAATAATAATAATAATAAATAAGAATAATATCAACAAAGAACATTTTAACTAAGGAAAAACAGAGTAAAAAGTTTAGCGTTGGGCGTGATGGAGACACACGGGACGGTCACCTGGGCACACCTTGGGTACCTGGAGCTGTCGCCGATAGGAATTCTCGCCGCCGTCGTCGAGTGTTCCAATTCTTGATATTTCAGGACCCAATTTATACATTTAATCAAGTGTTACCCGTGTTTGTGCATTCAGGGATGAAATACTATCGTTAGCTTGATCAGTTAGGTTAAGTTAGGTACCAATATCCAGGTTAGGTTAACATTTCCACGTCGACGAGAGTTCTAGGTTGGTGTTTCGGCGAGAATTCTCATCGGCGACAGTTCCATAAGCCACACCTTGCTGCTATCATTAAGCGATAGGGAACAGACTACCTACAAGGAGCTCACTATAACTGCACAATGCTGTTTGTAGAGAATGGGGTAGCACAGGTGCACATATAGTTAAGTATGTTTTCTATGTAAAGCAGTGTCTATATGTATATATTATATTTGCCTTAGTACTTAAGTTCACGCCCTCATGTCTGTATGGTATGTTGTTTGTGTGTTTTTTCTTCCTGTATGCCTACGGGTGAAAATAAAATTACAAATATTATTATAACCACCTTCCACTATACCCACCACTTCCTATACCACTTCCTATCCTATACCTATACCACTTCCACCCACCACTTCCTATCCTATACCTATACCACTTCCACCCACCACCTATACCACCTTCAAACAAGAACCTATGCATACAGACAGGGCCAGATGTAATGCAGGGACTCACGCTGCAGGACACGCCAGGGAACCAATGTAGAAGCACCACAACACACGCCACGGGAGGAGACAACCCACACACAGACACACCCAGACACCGCCCCCCTCCAGGCTCACACCCTCCTGCCTTTACCTGTCTGGGAAACATTTCGGGGACAAAGAGTCGTGTGTGCTAAGAGTCAGGTCGAACTGATTACACACGGATGTTCCACCTGTATGCTAGAAGACCAAAGTAACTTATATATTGATACATTAGTTACTTTGAGAAGACCACGGTGAGGCGGCGTTACCTGATGAAGTAATTGCTCTCCATCCACTCTCAAAACAACTCGTGTCTCGCACTAGAAAAAAAACGTGAAAAAGCCACATTTCGGTTGTGTTGATGTGATGGTATTGAGTATTGGTGATTCACACAACATTCCTGATGCATGTGGTTCAATTTATCCACACCTGTTCAACATGTGTGCATATGGGTTTATGGGACACAGGTGTGGCGCACAGCTGCTGCTGCTGATGACTTATTCCCCTGGCGGATTAGGGCTCAGGTGCGGGGCAGGACGGGCCTCGCCTTGGGATCTGCTGCGGCCTTTGTCCCGCCCAGGTGGGAGTGGGGCATGGCCGCGGGCTATGCTTCGTGCCGCGGCCACACCGACCCTGCCGCTGGCCACCCTTTTACCCCATAACATCAGGGGCCACACGATGCTCCAGCCTTGAGGGTACACGCAAATACTGTACAGCTTGACAACACACACACACACACACACACACACACACACACACACACACACACACACACACACACACACGCACACGCACACGCACACACAATACTTCAAGTCGCAGTGAACACCAATTCTATTTCCAACAAAACGACTAAACTGGAAATAAATGAGGACCAATCCGCGCCCCCTCAGGCATCCCTGCGGACGTTCACACAAACACCGAGGGACGTCCCCAAAGGCTTTCTCTCCTTTACTTCTCTTTCTTTCTTTCTTTTACTTTCCTTTAATGGACAATTTTCTGTCGCAGCGACTTAACAAACGGTGCCAACCCTCCGCACTGCGCATGTTGTGGCGTGCAGCGTGATACGAAATGCAAGTCAGGATAAGATGAGCACGGATGATGTGATGAGGCCGCGGGAAGGGAACCTCTGCTTTACCCCAACCACCAAACCACCGTCCGGGAGAAAGGTGTCTCAAGGTTTTTCTCTGCCTCTTGTGGCACGTGGGCGCCTAGGCATCCACGGGTGTGAAGGCATGTATACAAGGCTCCTCTGACTATTACTACTACTACTACAACTACTACCTAAAATACCGGGAACCACAGTATAGAATGGAGTGTATATTATAACTAACACAAACGCCTCAAATGGCCATCAGTGCATTAAAACGCAAGTTCACAAAATACAAAAGGATCATCAGTGTACACAAGGCTCCTGATGACCTGATGGCACCTCTAACACCCTGTCATTAATCAATCTTAGTAAACTTTTATCAAAGCTTTATCTTATTCCCGCTCACCGCCTACTGACTGCACTGCTAAACCTGCTACATTCAACTGTTACTTTATTCATGAGCCAGTTTCCGCCTATCTCTGCCTTGAATCTGAATCTACTTAACTTGAATCCATTGTTACGTAGCGAAGCCTGCTCATTTACAGTAAGCTTGCTCTTTATACCTTCCTTGTTGAACCCTTTCCCTCGTCCATCAAAAGGGATCATATCGCTCTGCATCCTTTGTTTTCCTATAAAGTGCAAGCTTAAGTGTTCTCATATAGTAAAACTGCCCCAATTCCTGCATTTTTATGAACATTCTTCAACTAACACAAACCAATAAAATAACGACGATTCACATAAAATATTTACTTGAATATAATTACTAACAAGTTATACTAATCAAGTTATACTAAGCAAGTTATCCAATCACTACAAACATCTAAACAACCACTTCGGACTACATGATCTAAGAAGAGGAACCGAATCCACTACCGCGTTGGCTAAATGTTAAGATTCGTGTACGATATATACACATGTCAACAACGCCCCTCTCCTCAGGACTGTCTAGGTAGCACGACTTAACTCAGGGACAAACGCCATTAAGTCATCATTCCTACGTCATACCAGAATATCTTCCTTTAGAGAGCACTGCATGGCTGACGAGACATTAAGGAAGACCCAGACTTACGACCTTCAGACCTAAATTAATGTGACGTGATGGAGGGTAATTCAAGGGTTATTATGAGTTATTAGCTTTAGTGCCTCTCTGACTACTACTAACTACTACTACTACTACTACTACTACTACTACTACTACTGCAATTACTTCTGCTACTACCTTTACTTTTTGCTGTTTCTACTAATACTTCTACTTTTGCTGTTTCTACTACTACTACTACTACTACTATACTACTACTTCCAACACTACTGCAATTAATTCTACTACTACTTCTACTTTAGCTTTTTATACTACTACTTCTACTTATGCTGCTTTACTACTACTACTACTACTACTACTACTACTACTACTACTACCTAAACCACCGGGAACCACAGTATAGAATGGAGTGTGTATACAACTAAATAAAAACCACCCGCATCACCACCACCACTCCCTGCCACTATTACTTAAGCCAGTCAGTATTTTGTCCACTTCACTCTTAAAAGCTAAACAAGTCTCTCAATTACGCTATGTTTTCTTTCTTTCTTTCTTCATTCCAAGAGGTGAGTGAATAGCGGATTGAAGCACAACAGCAGCTACTTCATTCCTACATTCCTTCGTTAAAGCAGCCACGAATACTATGAATAGGTCGTTAATGGGGCCACGAATACTATGAATGGTCGTTAATGCAGCCACGAATACTATGAATGGTCGTTAGGCCACGAATACTATGAATGGTCGTTAATGCAGCCACGAATACTATGAATGGTCGTTAATGGAGCCACGAATACTATGAATGGTCGTTAATGCAGCCACGAATACTATGAATGGTCGTTAATGCAGCCACGAATACTATGAATGGTCGTTAATGCAGCCACGAATACTATGAATAGTCGTTAATGCAGCCACGAATACTATGAATGGTCGTTAATGGAGCCACGAATACTATGAATGGTCGTTAATGCGCCACGAATACTATGAATGTCGTTAATGCAGCACGAATACTATAATGTCGTTAATGAGCCACGAATACTATGAATGGTCGTTAATGAGCCACGAATACTATAATGTCGTTAATGAGCCACGAATACTATGAATGGTCGTTAATGCAGCCACGAATACTATGAATGGTCGTTAATGGAGCCACGAATACTATAAATGGTCGTTAATGGAGCCACGAATACTATGAATGGTCGTTAATGGAGTCACGAATACTATGAATGGTTGTTAATGGAGCCACGAATACTATGCATGGTCGTTAATGGTGCAACGAATACTATGAATGGTCGTTAATGGGGCCACGAATACTATGAATGGTCGTTAATGGAGCCACGAATACTATGAATGGTCGTTAATGGAGCTACGAATACTATGAATGGTCGTTAATGGAGCCACGAATACTATGAATGGTCGTTAATGGAGCCACGAATACTATGAATGGTCGTTAATGCTGCCACGATTACTATGAATGGTCGTTAATGAGCCACGAAACTATAATGGTCGTTAATGTCCCACGAATACTATGAAGGGATGGTCTAAGGGAATGCCACGAAGACAGTAAGGGTTCTAAGGGAATGCCACGAAGACAGTAAGGGTTTAAGGAATGCCACGAAGACAGTAAGGGTTCTAAGGGAATGTCACGAAGACAGTAAGGGTTCTAAGGGAATGCCACGAAGACAGTAAGGGTTCTAAGGGAATGCCAGAAGACAGTAAGGGTTCTAAGGAATGCCATGAAGACAGTAAGGGTTCTAAGGGATGCCATGAAGACAGTAAGGGTTCTAAGGAATGCCATGAAGACAGTAAGGGTTCTAAGGGAATGCCATGAAGACAGTAAGGGTTCTAAGGGAATGCCATGAAGACAGTAAGGGTTCTAAGGGATGCCATGAAGACAGTAAGGGTTCTAAGGGAATGCCATGAAGACAGTAAGGGTTCTAAGGGAATGCCATGAAGACAGTAAGGGTTCTAAGGGAATGCCATGAAGACAGTAAGGGTTCTAAGGGAATGCCATGAAGACAGTAAGGGTTCTAAGGGAATGCCATGAAGACAGTAAGGGTTCTAAGGGAATGCCATGAAGACAGTAAGGGTTCTAAGGGAATGCCATGAAGACAGTAAGGGTTCTAAGGGAATGCCATGAAGACAGTAAGGGTTCTAAGGGAATGCCATGAAGACAGTAAGGGTTCTAAGGGAATGCCATGAAGACAGTAAGGGTTCTAAGGGAATGCCATGAAGACAGTAAGGTTCTAAGGGAATGCCATGAAGACAGTAGGTTCTAGGAATGCCACGAAGACAGTAAGGGTTCTAAGGGAATGTCATGAAGACAGTAAGGGTTCTAAGGGAATGCCATGAAGACAGTAAGGGTTCTAAGGGAATGCCATGAAGACATGTAAGGGTTCTAAGGGAATGCCATGAAGACAGTAAGGGTTCTAAGGGAATGCCATGAAGACAGTAAGGGTTCTAAGGGAATGCCATGAAGACAGTAAGGGTTCTAAGGGAATGCCATGAAGACAGTAAGGGTTCTAAGGGAATGCCATGAAGACAGTAAGGGTTCTAAGGGAATGCCATGAAGACAGTAAGGGTTCTAAGGGAATACCATGAAGACAGTAAGGGTTCTAAGGGAATGCCATGAAGACAGTAAGGGTTCTAAGGGGTGTGTGTTGTGACCATTAGATGCGCGAGATACATCATTAATATTCACTTTTGCCAAGGTGAAAAGATAAAAGCCTGACTGGACGGTGAGTATTACAAGTTTAAAGAGAGATACTTTGAAAGGCAAACCCCACACACGCACACACACACCGCACACACACACACACACGCACGCACACACACACAACCACTACAGATTACAGACTGACTGAAATACACAAAAGCAAATTCAGAAGCTAACATAATTTCTTTTTATATTTCTCCACCACCCCATTTTTTTTATTACTTTACCTTTTTATAGCCCGGTTAGCGAGTTTGAATTTACCAAAAGTCAATTTCCAACAATAAGAACATTAGAAAATAAGGAAGCTATAAGAGGCTGTGAGACTGTAGATGTGGTAGTTCCCAAGGCCTATATAAAATAATATATCTCTATAGGCCGTGGTAGTTCCTGTAAATGTGGTAAACAATGTGCTATAAATGTGGTAGTCGTAGCTCACAGGCCGCCGATCAACCCAACATGAGAATTAAAAGGGAATAAAACAAAGCTCTTTAACACCCCCCCCCTCTCCCTCCCTTCATTCCACGCCTCAGTGAGTCTCAAAAATATTCCACTAAACCAATTTCACTTCCCAGAGTTCCGTGACGCGTCCAACGAACCTCTACCTTCACACACGCCCCTACACGCCTCTACAAACCACGCCCACACACAGATCTACAAACCACGCCCACACACGGATCTACAAAGCACGTCCACACACGCCTCTACAAACCACCACCACACACGCCCCTACAAACCACGCCCACACACGACTCTACAAACCACCACCACACACGCCCCTACAAACCACGCCCATACACGCCTCTACAAACCACGCCCACACACGCCTCTACAAACCACGCCCACACACGCCCCTACAAACCACGCCCACCTCCTGACGCCCTTTGCACTTCATACTCCAGGCAGTGACGGGATGTTACCTTTAATAACAAGCCAGAAACGAGTAACAAAATGGTGTCAGGAGTGGGATAGGAAAGTGCACAATGGAAAGGAAGTGTCGGATGGAAGTAATTCAGGAGTGGAAAGGTAAAAGTGTCAGCAGAGGATAGGAAAGTCATAGTGGGAAAGGAAAGTTCAGAGGAGAAAGGAATAAAATAGTCCAGAGAGAGAAAGAAAAGTGTCAGGAGTGGGATAGGAAAGTGTCAGGAGAGGGAAAGGAGTGTCAGGAGATGGAAAGGAAAGTGTCAGGAGAAGGAAGGGAAAGTGTCAGGAGAGGGATAGGAAAGTGTCAGGGAGGAGGGAAGGAAAGTGTCAGAGATGGAAAGGAAAGTGTCAGGAGATGGGAAAGGAAAAGTGTCAGGAGAGGGAAATTCAGGAAAGAATGTCAGGAGAGGGAAAGGAAAAAGAAAGAAAGTGTCAGGAGATGGAAAGGAAAGTGTCAGCAGAGGGAAAGGAAAGTGTCAGGAGTGGGAAAGGAAAGTGTCAGGAGATGGAAAGGAAAGTGTCAGGAGAGGGAAAGGAAAGTGTCAGGAGAGGGAAAGGAAAGTGTCAGGAGAGGGAAAGGAAAGTGTCAGGAGAGGGAAAGGAGTGTCAGGAGAGGGAAAGGAGTGTCAGGAGGGGGAAAGGAAAGTGTCAGGAGATGGAAAGGAAAGTGTCAGGAGAGGGAAAGGAAAGTGTCAGGAGAGGGAAAGAAAATTGTCAGGAGAGGGAAAGGAAAGTGTCAGGAGGGGAAAGGAAAGTGTCAGGAGTGGAAAGGAAAGTGTCAGGAGTGGGAAAGAAAAGTGTCAGGAGTGGGAAAGAAAAGTGTCAGGAGTGGGAAAGAAAAGTGTCAGGAGTGGGAAAGGAAAGTGTCAGGAGATGGAAAGGAAAGTGTCAGAAGTGGGATAGGAAAGTGTCAGGAGATGGAAAGGAAAGTGTCAGGAGAGAGAAAGAAAAGTGTCAGGAGTGGGAAAGGAAAGTGTCAGGAGTGGGAAAGGAAAGTGTCAGGAGGGATAGGAAAGTGTCAGCAGATGGAAAGGAAAGTGTCAGGAGATGGAAAGGAAAGGGTCAGGAGGGATAGGAAAGTGTCAGCAGAGGGAAGGGAAAGTGTCAGCAGATGGAAAGGAAAGTGTCAGGAGGGATAGGAAAGTGTCAGCAGAGGGAAAGGAAAGTGTCAGCAGATGGAAAGGAAAGTGTCAGGAGAGGGTGCTCGCTGGGTGAATGACTTGTAATGCTAATGAACTGAAACCCAAAAATCGTGATTCAAATAGAAGTTCATCTCCATCAAGAATAATTTGTCTGATTAGTAATGAAACTTTAATCCCTTCCGTGACGTAGTAAATTTACATCAAATATTTAAAATTCTGTAAACTCTCTCTCTCTCTCTCTTACACACAGACACACAATTATCAAAACTGAACTTAAATAACATGGAAAAAACGATGAAAAAAAAATGGAAAATGTATTAAAACGTAAAATGAAAAATAACAAATGGTAGCAAATTTTAGATAATAAAAATGAAATGGGATTAAATATTATTCACTTTTGGCTTAACAGATAGAAAAATAGATATACATAGATGGACAGATAGATAGACAGAGAAAAAAAAGAGAAGAAATGTCAAAATATATAAAAAAATGCAGCATTTTTAGCTCTTGGTGTACTAAAAAAACCTTCAAAACACCTGTTGGCTTAAATAATAAAATAGCTTTTTTGCCTGTATGCCTCCGGGTGATACTAAAATTATTATTATTATTACTATTATAGAGGTATATAGCTATTATCAATTATTTGCTTTAGTACTTAAGTTCATTCCCTCGTCCATATATTATGTTGTTTATTTGCTTGTATGCCTTTGGGTGAGAATACAATTATTATCATCATTATTATTATTATTATTACTTAAGAAAGTATAAACCAGGTGAGCTTGTTTACCTTATCTCAGATGCAACATTGATTTCTATATTCTCATTATTACTTTTTATTCTCTTACTGTCTTCTCTCTAGGGACTGACAACTAAGCGGACTTTTTGTTACCCCAAAAACAGTGTGTATGTATGGTTTTTTTTTTGCCCTTGTCCAATATATGTAGATTAGATATGTAGATTTGATACATAACATATGAGTAGAATATGTAGATTTTGCCAGTCCTTTATGATGTAAGAAAAAAAAATCTTGACAACCATTACATCCCTAGATCCCCCCACACTAACCCCTCCTCTGTCCCCACCCCATCCCACCACTTCCACCCACATATACTACAGTGTTTTCATAACTCCACTAAGCTCCACCCTTTCCCCCTAACCCTCTCCTCCACCCTAGCTTACCCTTAACATTAATGCCTCTTCACCTCTTCCCTAACCTCTCTCTCTCTCTCTCTCCTCACTTTCATGCCATCACCACTTCCTACGTTAAATATTTACCCTGACATGAACCAAAACATTGAGAAGTGTGTGCGCGCGCGCGTGCGTGCGTGCGTGTGCGTGTGTGTGTGTGTGTGTGTGTGTGTGTGTGTGTGTGTGTGTGTGTGTGTGAGAGACTTTAAAACGCCACCGCCAAGGTATAACACAGGATCAACACGTCCTAAGAGCTACGCCATTATAACGAATAATTTTCCCATGAGCGCCACACCACCTGTATTAGCGCCACACAGGAAGCCTGGACGCTACGTTATGGCGCTGCACCTTAATTACAACAAAACAAAATACAGAGAAAAAAAACCTCTTTCATTCTTACAGACGGGAATTTGGAAAAAGTGATGTGTGTTGTGATGAAGTGATAGTAAAAAAATGTGGTAGTTGGGTTAGACTTTGAAGAAGACCGCAAGGTAAAACAGGATCAGACAGTCAGAGAGCAGATTGAAACGAGAGAATTTCCGATGAGACGCAACACTGTAGATTAGGCCACACAGGAAGCTGGAGAGTACGTTATGGCGCTGACGTAATAAAGCAAAAAGAAATCAGAGAAAAAAACTGATTCAGAGACGGAGAATTTAAGGATGCTCGAAAAAATAAAAAAAAGTGCATCCCCCCCTCTCTGGACTTTTCATCCACAGTCAGTCGAGGGGGGCAAAGGTTGGAGAGAGTGAGGAATGGTAGCTCGCTAGGCATTCGGTAGCGGTTCGAGTCGAGCTAGTTCGGCTGACGTGAGCGGCGCTTGATGATAGTCAAGATAAGAGTGGACTGCAGAAGTTTAGTTTTAAGTGCATCCTCCCTTCTTCATCACTCTCTATTGCATCACACCACCACAACCACCGTTCGTAAATGGGTGAAAATCTCGCTCAGTCTCGCGTATATCATCCTAAACGGCCGGTAAATCTCTGTAAACCGGATTCATATGCACGTCGCTGTTAACCCGAACACACGAACATGCACACACACACGTCCGATGGCGGCTGCGTAAATCACCAGCCAACAACAACAACAACAACAACAACAACAACAGCGCCACATCCAACAGTTTGCCTCGACGCCTTCGTGATATGAAATTCCTTGCAGTGTGTGGTAGGGGGAAAGGGGGAGAGGGGTGGAGGGGAGAAGGTGGGAGGAAAGGGGGGGAGTGGAGAGGGGAAAGAGGGGAAGGGACTGAATACACTACCTCCTCCTCCTCCTCTTCAGGTCGGTATTCATGAATGGTAATTAGGAAACTGGCTCTTCCGGTATGGTGTTACTGGAGAGAGAGAGAGAGAGAGAGAGAGAGAGAGAGAGAGAGAGAGAGAGAGAGAGAGAGAGAGAGAGAGAGAGAGAGCAAGGAGTGAAGAGCGAGAGAGAGAAGGAAGTTGAGGAAGGTTTAAGGATGACTAATGAGGCGAGAGAGACGCAAGGACACTCCTCGAGGCAGCTTTGCTTTGCCCTGACGACCTGTGAAGAGCCTGAGGAGACCAGACACTCACCAATCCCCCTCCTCCTTCCCTCCCCAGCAAGCAACACCCTTTCCCCAGTAAGCAACACCCTTCCCTTCCCCTCCCCCGGCAAGGAACACCCTTCCCCCTGCAAGCAACACACTTCCCTTCCCCTCCCCCGGCAAGGAACACCCTTCCCCCTGCAAGCAACACACTTCACATTCCCTCCCCCGGCAAGGAACACCCTTCCCCCTGCAAGCAACACCCTTCCCTTCCCCTCCCCCGGCAAGGAACACCCTTCCCCCTGCAAGCAACACCCTTCCCTTCCTCTCCCCCGGCAAGGAACACCCTTCCCCCTGCAAGCAACACCCTTCACATCCCCTCCCCCAGCAAGCAACACCCTCCCTCACCAGCAAGCAACACCCCTTCCTTCCTCCTTCCCCAGCAAGCAACCCTCCTCCCCTCCCCACACACAGGAGACAAACCAGCTCCTTCCTGCATGCCTTCACTCCCTATGACACACGACACGCCCTCCACAACGCCCCACTTACACCGGAGACAGGGAAGAGAACCCAGACAGCCAGACGCAACACAGTTCGTCGTCTTCAAATCCTGCGGGCGAGGTGAGTTGTAATATTAACGTTCACGACGCTGTTACATTCCTCTATAGTAAGATCCTAGGTTTTAGTTGGGATTAATAAAAAAAAAGCCTGCCACTGTATTTTTATCTGATTATAGTTTTGTTAAAGAGAGTTGTAGTTTGTTCTTTTGGTGCAGTGTTTAGCGGCAGTTGTGTTCTCCACGACCGTCCTAAACAAGACTATTATGTCGTTCGAGGGAGTTTCCTTGATGCGGGTGGGCCAGGGTCGGGGTGGGGGCCGGGGTTGGGGTTTGGGAGGGTAGGGGGAGTCTGTTCTCTCTCCCCCTACCCAGACAGACACCGGGCCACCGCCACCCCATGTCCCCGCCAACTAACAAAAGGTTAATTAAGACTTTCTTGGCGTTGTGAAGTTCCCTCTTCCGCAGCTTTCGGTTGTGTTTAACGCCAATAAACAGTTGTGTTGCGTGCCCTGCCTCGAGTTACTGCAAACAATGCACACAACACGCCACGGGGGGAGCACCGAGCCCTTCCTGGTGGCAGTCTTCCGGTCCAGTCTCCTCCAGGAAGCTCATGACTCAGTACGTGAAAGGTTACGCCGCGAAAAGGAAACATGTAGAGTACAGCAAAAACATCACCTTCTCTGTTTTTTTTTTTTACATCACAAAGGACTGGCAAAAAAATGGCACAAGGGCAAAAAAAAAGAAGTAACAAAAAGCGCCTATAAGTGGTGGGCTTCTCTCTCCCTTTAACCTTGTGAGTATAACTATTATATAAAAACCTGCAAATCATTTCCGAAAAGGTCTCATGTGCAGGTCGTAATAACAAAACACATGCTTGTACTTTATGCCTATCTTGCGTGAACCCATGGGAGCCTTGGGAGGAGGAAGCAACGTGGGCTGGAGACATCACAGCCCCTCACGCCGCCCACGCCAGGCCATGGGCGGCGATGTGCTGCTGCAGACACCTTCACACCTCAACCCCGCCCACAGGTATACTTTAACAGCACCGTAGTAAATAAGCACATAGCAAAGCCTTTAGAATTAGGCCTAATTCTAAAGGCTTTGGAACACGTAACACATTACAGATACAGACAATCTGGTCCTGTGGTGGTGCCGGGTGACTGTTACGGCGGCCGAGCTTTGAAAGGAGGAGGAGGAGGAGGAGGAGGAGGAAGAGAGAGAGAGAGAGAGAGAGAGAGAGAGAGAGGAGAGAGAGAGAGAGAGAGAGAGAGAGAGAGAGAGAGAGCAGGTCTCGTACTCGCAGGGAGATTAGGCGGACACTGACCTTCACTTCCCACACACACAGTTACACACACACACGTTACACACACAGTTACACACACTGACTCATCCTCAACTGAAGTACCCAAATCAAGATGAGGCATTAAAGTCTGTATCGCAGCAATACCGAGGGTTCTCTCATGCCGATTAAGGTGGTGAGCTCACACACACAAACAAAGACACACACACACACGAGGGTAGAATGACACGCAATATAATGAACATTCCGTTAATTAAACAGTGACGAAGCGGTATCACAATTATTCTTTCTATTACTAAACATTTTTTTATGTGATTTGAGCAAGGAATATAAACAAGACTCTCGGGGCTTATTAGGTCTTGGGCTGGTCTTCTCAGGTTTATATTTCTAAACAAAGACCCAAAGACCTCCCTCGCCTGTGTCCATCCCACTTCGCGACACTTTCTCCTAACACTACATGGGGCAAAATTACTAAACATACTATCTACATACTACACTATATATATACTACTAGCTGCAAAGCCGCCCTCCGGGCGGACTTTTTGGCTAGCTCCTGCGGAGGGCTATTGGTGGGGGCCTTCGGCCCACCAAACACAGACTCTCCAGATAGCCCCTTCTAATTTTCCTGAAATCATGGATGTAGAAATGTATGTATTAACGCCAACCCATTCACATCACCCCCAACCCATTCACTCACCCATTACCCATCACCCCACCCCATTCACTCACCCATTACCCATCACCACACACCCATTCACTCACCCATTACCCATCACCCCCCACCTATTCCCTCACCCATCACCCCCCACCCATTCACTCACCCATTACCCATCACCACACACCCATTACCCATCACCCCCCACCTATTCCCTCACCCATCACCCCCCACCCATTCACTCACCCATTACCCATCACCCCACCCTTTCACTCACCCATTACCCATCACCCTACGGGTGAAGAAAAAAAAAGTGATCGGATCATCCCATAAGTGGGCTTAAAACCTTCCCCTGGTCAACCTGGTTCCAAAACTGTGCCATATGATGGGATTCCGCCACGGGGGGCGGAACCTATACCACACACACACACACACTTTCGCTTATATTATTATAATAGATTACTATTATTACTATACTAGTATATACTATTTAAAAGTCTATAGATCTTGACATGGGGACTGTGAAAGGTTGGTCCGTCTACACAAAGCAACCTCTGTGATCCTAGTAACATTCACCATCCACATCTATCCATTATACATTCTTGAAGCTATCTACTGTATTCACATTCACCCCACGGCTAGTACAGACCCCTCCACCCATTCACTACTCGGGTTGTGAATGAATGCCTCCCATATCTTGCAAATTGAAATTAATCTACATTGAATCCAGTTGTGTACGCGCGAACCCTGCCTTGCCAGCACCCGCAGCGAGCCACCAGCCACCACACACGGTCGCTGTTGGTGGGATCAGACAATAGACAGTTAGTTAGTTAGTTAGTTCTTAGTTACTTTGGGTGGGATGGCACGCCTACCCCCGAGACCCAGGCTTCGACCCCCCTCCCCCGTCACGCTCAGTCTCCGTTACCCACCATGATTCCCATAGATGAAGACATACATACCCCTCTAAAGGACGCTACACACCAACAAGTCTCCGTGCTGAATATGTAAAAAGAAGAGACAAAATAAAGACGCACTGACTTGTTTCGTGATTATAACGACCTTGCTCTCTTCTCCTTCATTATATTTTTTTTCACCCATCGAAAGACCTCAAACTGTTCTTCCTTTAGTGTTTATTCTTACTTTTCTTATCTTATTCTTATCCTATTATCTTATTATATTTTCCTAGTCTTATCTGTCACCTTCAAAGACTGAAAGTTACGACATTTAACTCATCTAAATAAGTTTCCTAGTGCTTGGATCATGCATGTCATGCCTCTCTTTACTGACTATGAAATCTGGACATAATCTGTGCATATCGTCAGTCTGTACACACGTGATGGCGTGATTGGTCCTCTTCACCAGTGTGCAGGCTGGGGTCGGCACAGGTGTGGGAGGGAGGGCGGCACACCTGATTATGCAGCAGGAAGTGTGCCGGTATGTCAGGTCGCAAGTCACGTGGCCGCATTGCACAACCCTACGTCATCCCCTGCCTCCCCCTCCACTCTCCCACCAAACTCCACTGTCTCCACACGGATCTAACCCCACTCCCTCCATACCCCACCTTGCCTATTAATGCTTTCCCCTCTCTCTCTGTCTCTGTGTTCTTTTTTTTTTCCTCTCTCTCTGTCTTCTTTTTTTCTTCCTCTCTCTCTCTCTCTCTCTCTTTTTCTGTTCCACCCAGCCAGACACTATATACCGGCTGTCGCGTCGCTGATATGGACAGCACCAGGCGGCGTCCCTAGAGCCGGGGTCAAGGGGCACTAGGCAAGAGTCGGGGTCAATGGGCACGACATACGAGCCTAGGCACACGGCGGCGGCGACGAGATTCACGGGTTCAAGTTTTTAGATGAAATGCGATGTGTTTCAGGCAGCGGCGGCGGCGGGAGAATATTGATTGGCAATTGGTTAGGTCCAGTAAAGGGAGGGCATTTACAATTGAGAGGAGTGCCTGGCCGGGCCCGCTCGGTCGACACGTTAGGTGTAGTTTACGGCGCTGTTAATATACTTCCACTGATTATCTGGCAATACTCGGTAAAGAGCAGCCAATCTGTGCCCGAGGGACCAACACTCTATTTCACGCCGATGTACTGATGTTCAATGTGTTCATGCTCATACTAATACTCGTGTGTATGTATGCATGTATGTATTTCCCGTGCTTCCGTGCCATGAAAACTTTGGCCGGGCAGGTATAGGTGGTGGTGGTGGTGCCCCGTGGAAAAGGCATAAGACCCGCTCCTTAACACCCCTTGATGAAGAGCTTGGGTGGAGGAAGAAGGAAGTGAAGAAGGAGGGTGGTGGTGCCCCGTGGAAAAGGTATAAGGTTGGGCGAACAGGTGGTGATGATGGTGGTGCCCCGAGGTAAAGACATAAGACCTCGCTCCCTGGGACCCTAACACCCCTCGACACCTTTGCTCGCCTCAGGACCTTCTGCAGCCCGGCACTGAGAATAGCTTCCATGAACAAAAAAAAAAAAAAAAGTTCAGAAAAATGACCTGCGATTGAAAGTTCTTGTGTAGATCAGCGGTGCAGCAGCCACGCCGTCCATCTCCATCGATTTGCAGGAGTGATTCCAACAAGTTCCTGCATCACATGTCTTTATGTTCCTTCCCGATGCCGCCTGAACAGAACGGAAGGTGGGAAGAAAGATGGGAGAGATAAGAGGAAGATGGGAGAGATAAGAGGAAGATGGGAGAGATAAGAGGAAGATGGGAGAGATAAGAGGAAGAGGGAGAGATAAGAGGAAGATGGGAGAAATAAGAGGAAGATGGGAGAGATAAGAGGAAGAGGGAGAGATAAGAGGAAGAGGGAGAGATAAGAGGAAGATGGAAGAGATAAGAGGAAGATGGGAGATAAGAGGAAGAGGGAGAGATAAGAGGAAGATGGGAGAGATAAGAGGAAGATGGGGGAGATAAGAGGAAGAGGGAGATAGGGAGACTGAAAAATAGGAATTGCCGGCTCTAGTAAATTGTCAATTAGAGAGATTTTTCTTTACTGTAACGACTTAGTTTTTTTCTTCTGAAACTGAGGAGGAAGAGTCGACGAGGAGGATTTCCATACCTTGCTATATTATATTAAACAAAAAGTTCAAGTAGGGATGACTGTTACCTGCTTTAATCTCATCTCTCTCTCTCTCTCTCACACACATTTATTTTCAATTGCAGCTGTTGAATCGCGACTCCTGATTCCCGGCGATAACCTCCTACACATATATCTGATACAGTCCAGCGAAGCCAAATGTGGATATATTTTTTCCACTCTTTATATTCAAGTGACGGTCCCTGTTCCTGTTCCCCTTCCTGATCTTAATCCTGCGTGGCATTGGGTAGCACTACAGACTTCATCAAAGCAAACACCGCGTACCCAATCATCCAGCGCGGAGTAAAAATGTAGATTATTAATAAATCTATCAATATACAGCAGCGAGGTGGCGTTGTGTGTGTGTGCATGGCGGGCGTGCGTGCGTGGGTGTATGTGTGTATGTGTGTGTTCCAGGTCGCCCTTCACCTTCTGCCCACACCTCACACAGAGATCTGAGATTGCAAAAATAACATGACTAAAGGGGACAGATAGACAGGCAGCCACATCACCAGGCCGGCACAGTGGCAGAAAGTCGCGTCAATACCACTGTTGCATGTTGTGAATCTGTACTGCTCTTATACTCGCCGCACGTTAAGTTGGCGAAAATTGGGCCCCTTCACTCCCTCCTTCCGTATGAATGCTACTACTACTACTACTACTGCAACAGGCACCACCACTACTACAACTATAGGATTGGCTGAGGCCTGAGGTGTTGGGTGTTGGGGCTTTAGGACGTTAACTTGGAGTAAGGCATTCTCACCCAACACCCAACACCTCAGCCAATCCCGTGCGTTCGGAAGGGGGGGGGGGGGGGGGGGGGAGTAAACCTGTGAGGGGGCCAATTTTCGCCAACTTAACGTGCGGCGAGTATAGACAGCTTACAACATGAGTGCTTCTTGAATCTGTCCGTCCAGCTCTTAGTCATCACAGTCAGCTTAGAAACAAGGTAAGGCGATCCGGATTGAGTCACACCGCAAGGGAACGCCGCACTCAAGTCCCCACAACAACAAAGGCTTCGAGTTCCTCTATAACAACGACAGGATATGAGGGTAACAATGCTGCTTCACCTTCATTAAATCTGTGCCTGACTCTGCTTTCCATGGTTTTTGCTTTTAACCCCTTCACACCCAGACCTTTCCTTTGTTATAAAAATCGTCTCTTGTTAGCCATAAAATTTAGAAAAGTAACTGAATATACCAAATTAGTTAGTGGACGAGGATACTAAACAGGTCATATCTATAAAATATTGCTTATAGTTACTAAAAATCGTGTAATGGTCGTCAAATTACAATGGAAATTACGTTCTGGGCCTCAAGGGGTTAAATCTGTGCCTGCCTCTGCTTCCCATTGTTTTTGTTTTTAATATATGTAAGTAGACGTACAGTGAGGTGCTTTGTGCCTTGAGGGAGCAATACGTTTTCATGCCAATACGTGAAAGTGTATTGTTTCTCGATATCTTTGGGCGCCTCGGTGATAATGTTAGGTTAGAGGGAATTATTTAATTATGTAATTGCGCGTCTTTGTGATTGTTAAAACTAGGAATTTACTTTTTTGATATAATTGGGCGTGTGTCATAGGATAAAAACAAGGGAATAGCTTTTTCACATGATTGGGCGTCTATATTGTCGTAATATTAAAACTAAGATTGTATTTTTTTTATATATAATTGGGTGTGTCATAGTGTTTAAACAAGGGAATTGTGATTTTACGGATGATTGGGCGTGTCATAAAAAAAACTACGGAAATAACTTTTTTTGCATGGTAGGAAGCCTCTCTCTCTCTCTATTGTCATTATGTTAGAACAAGGAATTTAATTTTTGATATAATTGGCCGTCTGTCATAACTTTAAAACAAGGGAATAGGTTTTTTACATTATGATGGCCTTCTTGTCATAATGTTAAAATAAGGAATAGCTTTTATTAATGTGGGCGTCATCTTCTTTGTCATTAATGTTAAAACAGGAATTTTTTTCTTGTAATGATTGGGCGTCATAAGTTTTCGATGAGCGTCTCTGTCATAACATTAAAACAAGGGAATAGCTTTTTTTCTTGTAATTGAGCGTCTCTGTCATAACATTAAAACAAGGGAATAGCTTTTTCTCATGATTGGGCGCTCTGTCATAACATTAAAACTAGGAATTACTTTTTGATATAATTGGGCGACGTCATAACTAGGGAATAGCTTTTTTCGTCATGATTAGGGCGTCTCTGTCATAATAATAAAACAATGGAATAGTCTTTTTTTTTTGCATTATTGGAATTCTCTATATTGTCATTATGTTAGAACTAGGAATGTATTTTTTTATATAAATGGGCGACTGTCATAACCAGTAAATAGCTTTTTTTTCTCGCATAATAGGGCGTCTCTGTTGTCACAATGTTCAAACACAATGCTCACGCCACAGGAAGCTGCCGGACGGACCCTGACGGCGCCTCGGCATCCCCGGGGCTCGCGATCACGTGTCCCGCCACCGTGCTGGGGCTCCGGTTGCTGCGTCGAACCCACAAGGTTACCACACCACAACACTTGCTTCCCACCCGTTGATGCGAAGATTAAAATAGTATAACCTTGAACCTTCATCGCCACCCGCTATATACACACACACCTTCTTACATAACTCTATTCACACTTATACAGTCGTGGTAAATATTAGCCCCTTGAGGCCCAGAGAGTATTTTCCATTGTAATTTGGGTACCATTCAGACGATTTTTACTGAATATAAGCAATATTTTATAGATATAACATGTTTATTATCCTTGTTGACTAACTAATTTGGTATATTAAGTTATTTTTGTATTTCTATGGCAAACAAGACATTTTTTTTATAGCACAGGAAAGCTCTGGGCGTGAAGGGGTTAATAAAGAAAAATGAGGCGCGAGATGCGTCAATACAAAACTTTCTTGGTGGCAAAGTAAACAGAAGAATGAACTCCTTCACGCCCAGATCTTTCCTTTGCTATAAAAAATCGTCGATTTAGCTATGAAATTACGAAAAGTAACTAAATATACTAAATTAGCTAGTCGACAAGGATACTAAACAGGTCATATCTATAAAATATTGCTTATATTATTTAAAAATCGTCTAATAGTGGTCAAATTACAATGGACATTACGCTCTAGGCCTCAAGGGGTTAATATCTGATACTAAGAAGCCGGTAACACCTGTCTGCTTCCCCCTCCTTCAGGCATTAAGCAGAAGCACACTTGATCCCCGCCAGGTGCTGCATCTCTCAAGCATCCCTAATACAGGTAAACCGGTCAAGATGACTAACACGTTTAGAAAGCCGCCGCCCACTGCACGCTCGCGGCTTAATGGCGTTCACGCCCAGATCTTTCCTTTGCTATATAAAATCATCTGTTATTAGCCATAAAATTACGAAAAGTAACTGAATATACCAAATTAGTTAGTCGACAAGAATACTAAACAGTTCATATCTATAAAACATTGCTTATATTCACAAAAAATCGTCTAATGGTACCCAAATCACAATGGAAATTACGCTCTGGGTCTCTAGGGGTTAATGGCGTTCCGGGAGGCGGGGTGGCGAAAGGACAACTTCGGGGCGGCGATAAAGGGCGTCATCATGTTGTCCATTGATCGTTACTCATGCAAATGTAAATCGATTATAGTCTCAGTACTCAGAAATCGGGGGTTGAGTCACGTACAGCGGCGCTGACCACTGACCAGTCATACTCCTACTCTCTCCACACACATCGTCACTTTCGCCGGTTATCAGGGGCGGGGGGGGAGGGGAGGGATGAGTGTGGGGGGGGGTAAGGGGGGGGCGCTGACTCACACAGATACGCCGTCAATGTAATAACAGGACGACAACCACCATCACCATCGCCGCAGCATCACTTACTCACTCCACCTCCACCAGGAAGACGACAACCAAGGTCACCAAACGCTTCCCGGAATCACCAAACTTCAATAAACCACAGAAAAAAAATGTATATCACAAAAAATCACGACTGCCAATACGTGGGGTAGAAAAAGATACATTCAGTGACGTGCAAAGAATAGAAGGATGCTCTGCGGTCACTCTTGCAGGGCCACGCGACTCTCTATAAGAAAAAACTGAACTGACTCAAAGAAAACGAGGGAAGGGACTTGGCTATACTGCAGGAGCCTCAAGTTTGCACCGCCTCGCACGCCTCACCGAACACGCTACGTAGGTCCTGTTATAGCGTTACCAGAGCTTAATGGCAGGTTTTCGGCTTCACCAGAGGACACATCACCCTTCCATATCGAAACACACACACACGAACGTCATTTTCTAGATGGACGAGAGGCTGAATGGGCATTAATACGGTCGCGATGATTGAATTAGAACATTTATCTCTGCGTCGACCTACATTTCGGTGATCAAACCTTTCCCGATGGGCGTGTGGCAGACAGCAGTAACACATAGCCTCCTGTCCTTCATAACACACCTCCCGTTATTATGTAAATGTCCTCTATAATGGGAGGGATAGAAGAGACGATCACTGAACGAGGAAGCGTAAATGAGGACATAATGGCAGCTTTACGGATGGATGAACGCTCCCCCGACACGTCACACGATGATGGGATTAAAAGGAACGATTTGCAACGCTCCAACGATGATGAAAAAAATGAATTGGAGATAAAATGTGGACGTTTCCAGGACGAAGATGTAGTGAAGGGAAGACGTGAAGAGAAGCCATTGACAAGCTACCCGAAACCCATGCAATTACTTCACTTTTTATGTGTAAGCAAGTCAAAGGAGCGGTAATGATTCATCGCATGTTCCAGTGTGTGTGAGGAAAAGAATCAAAAGAACTTATTCGATTTTATTCGTGGCTAGCTCCTTCAGATACCCTCGTGGTGTAGCAGTAGTAATTGGTAAATGGTATTAGTCAGTAGTGGAAGTAGTAGTAGTAGTTAGAAGTAGTAGTAATAGTAGTAGTAGTTGGAAGTAGTAGTAATAGTAGTAGTAGTAGTAGTAATAGTTGTATTAGTAGTTAGAAGTAGTAGTAATAGTAGTAGTAGTAGTTAGAAGTAGTATTAGTAGTTAGAAGGAGTAGTAGTTAGAAGTAGTAGTAGTTAGAAGTAGTAGTAGTAGTTTGAAGTGGTAGTAGTAATAGTAGTAGTTGTAGTAATAGTTAGAAGTAGTAATAATAGTAGTAGTTGTAATAGTTAGAAGTAGTAGTTATAAAAGTAGTTACAAGTAGTAGTAATTTGTGATTGCGGTGATGACAGTAATAAGAGTGGCAGTTCTAAATGTAGTGTTAATATGGTAGCCTCAGTAGCGTTGGCTTGTTAGTGTGGTGGTGGCCTTTGTCAGGGTGGTAAGGGGTCGTGAAAGTATGTGGTTTGTAACTTGAGTCGCGGCGGATCATGTCACGCTGGAGCTGAAATGTGGAGAGTTGCTATTCTGGCATTTTGACTTTATATTCAACTGTTGTATTTATTATATGGAAAGGTCTTAGCACACGAGACGCCCCTGATGGTGGTGTAGTGGTGATGGTAACGGCGTGGGAGTGAAGAAGAGGTGACAGAAGTAGATAGTAAAAAAAAAAAGTGTATAAAGAGACGGGGTGCAGTCAGTTCGTACACAAGTTGTTTCGTACACCAGTAGATTCGTACACCAAAAAAGTTGTTTCGTAGTCTATATGAAACCATAGTCTTTTCGTACACTCGGCTCAGAGTTCAACTTGACTACTAGTTATGAAACGACACCAGGTATGTACGAAAAAACTCAAAATCAGTGTACGAAACAACTAACAAAACCTGAGTACGAAACAACTTTGTGTACGAAACTCCCTGTAACCAAAGAGACAGAGGTCATGATACAAAGAGGAGACAGAGGTAATGACACATGTTAACAATGACAGAAAGGGATGTCAACTTACTGCTGAGTGGTTGACGCGGCGTACAGCAACACTAACACACACCAGGGTTCGAAACTTCACCGTGTAGAGTATTTGAGCAGTTCAAGTTTCCAATTCACTGTTTTTAATGATTACAGAGTCGTTCACTATTATGAGTCCTGTTAGTTCCAGGTAAAAGGTAATTTCCTGTACACACTTTCACTCTGCCGTTCACTTATCCTCTGTAGCGTGAAGCGGCGGTGTGGGCGTGTAGCGTGGGCGGTGTGTGGGTGTGGGTGTTGGTGGTTCAGTGACACGCCCACCCTTAGGCCTCACCTGCTTGTTGCCGACACGCTCAAACACCAAAACTCTATTAGTATTTCCGTCTTTAAATCAAATCACTTACGTATCCGCTTTCGAGACGTGTTTCACTACAGTTCTTCCTTTGCTCTTAACAACGTGTATTAGTATATCCAGCGAGCCACTACACAATGTTAGCACCAATATCCAGGGTTAGTATCAGTAGTGTTGTGTGACGCGGGCTCTCGCACTACCTCTCCCTAGCATGGAACAAACGCAACTAAACCGTTTTCGTCCCGTAGCGGCCGTCAGTCAGAGAGAGCGAGAGCCGAGAGGGTAGCGATCCCCCGCTCCCCCGACCCCCACATGCCTTCCTATGACCCCCTCTCTCCCTCTCTCCCTCCCTCGACCAACCACCTTACGGCCAGCTGATGGGGTGACGTCACGCCGCACCTACGCGACTACAACCTCGCTACAACCCACACACACCGCCTCTCCTCCCCCTCGTACCGCTGTGGGCGAGCCTCCTGCGTGCATGTAAACATTGGAAGGATGTGACCTTGAAGGCTTCCTCTGCTTGTATTAAGAGTGGCATTCCTTCATGACATAAGAACATGAAAAAATAAGGAAGCTACAAGAGACCGTGAGACCTACATGTGGTAGTTCCTGTATGACCACCTCGAGAGAGAGAGAGAGAGAGAGAGAGAGAGAGAGAGAGAGAGAGAGAGAGAGGTATCCTTCCCGGCCCTCTGTTAGGTAACAGGTGCAGGTGGTATGGTCCTGGCGATCGGAAACACCCCGCCATGAGTCTTATCTCAGCCAAACAATGACCCGCGGAAGGAAATACCAACACCTTTGTGATGCCTAGCAGAAGGGATGCCTGGCTACACACACACACACACACACACACACACACACACACACATACCAAAATGCCCCGCCCCGCCGCCCCCTTCACAGAGTTCAGGGACCCGAGTCTCTGTAACAAGTGGCGAGGGATGACTTTGGTGAGGCACGTAACACAACCAGAAGTATATTCCCATTAACAGATACAAAAAGAGCATACGGTGGACACAAGAACATAAGAACATAAGAAGAAGGAGCTCAAGAGAGCGCGAGCCAACCGAGGTAGTCCCCGCTAACGACCCCACAGAAAATTCCAAATGGACACACAGTCTACTCAGCCCTACCATTCCCTCCACCAACAACACCTAACACCACAGTACGCACGACACACATACCGACAGCACCTCACATACAACCACACACACCGACCTCATCACCGACTGTACACTTCGACACCCGTCAAAACAGAAATACACATAAGTTCCTCGCTTGTATAAAGGCATTCCTTCATGACATAGATACACACACAGTAAAAAGACTACAATAAACCCGTGAACACGTACATACCTGTATACACACTCAAGAGCAAGAACAGACAGACGACGATAACACAACAGCAGCACAACAGACATACCTTCACACAGCCCCCTAGTTAGGTAACAAGTGCCACGGTAGCATGCGAAATCACAACACACACCACAGCCCATACATATACCACACAATGTCCACAAGACAATACCAAACACCCAGTATGCACACAAAGGACTACACTACACACACACACACACAACACACACACACACACACACACACATACCAAATGCCCCAGTCACCCCGCCCCATATCACACAGTTCAGGACCACATCTCTTAACCACAGTCGAGGATGACCTTGTAGGCACATAACACACACACAAAGCTAATATACCCATTAACAGACATACAAAACACACACGTCACACAAGACATAATACAACAGTACAAAAAATAAGCTACAAAAGAGCCCAGACAACATAACACAGTAGTTCACGAATAAACATAATACACACACAGTACCAAAAATAAGATAAAACACAGTCACACAAGAAACATACACATATACACACACAGTCACACACAACAGACATACACATATACACACACAGTCACACACAACAGACATACACATATACACACACAGTCACACAACAGACATACACATATACACACACAGTCACACAACAGACATACACATATACACACACAGTCACACAACAGACATACACATATACACACACAGTCCACACAACAGACATACACATATACACACACAGTCACACAACAGACATACACATATACACACACAGTCACACAACAGACATACACATATACACACACAGTCACACAACAGACATACACATATACACACACAGTCACACAACAGACATACACATATACACACACAGTCACACAACAGACATACACATATACACACACAGTCACACACACAGACATACACATATACACACACAGTCACACACAACAGACATACACATATACACACACAGTCACACACAACAGACATACACATATACACACACAGTCACACAACAGACATACACATATACACACACAGTCACACAACAGACATACACATATACACACACAGTCACACACAACAGACATACACATATACACACACAGTCACACAACAGACATACACATATACACACACAGTCACACAACAGACATACACATATACACACACAGTCACACAACAGACATACACATATACACACACAGTCACACAACAGACATACACATATACACACACAGTCACACACAACAGACATACACATATACACACACAGTCACACACAACAGACATACAATATACATACACGTTCATGAGTTTCCACGCTATTAAGTCTCAATGAACATTCCAAGAAGACACACTCATATAATATGTTCGTAGGACTTCCGCCGCGTCAGTGCTTTAAACTCTTCTCAGAAACAGGTGAGCCAGCGCAGGCGCAGCACCTCGGCGCTACCTGGCGGGGACCTTGAAAAGCGCCGCGCCGCCTCGCCTTTCCCGTGTTCCCTCCCACCTGTGTCCAGCCTCTGCCTCGCCTCGGGGTGGTGAGGGGATGCCGGATGCAAGGTTGAAATGATTCCGTGTTTTCTTTTTCAGATTTTGGTTCACCTCCGTCCACCATGACGTAACGGGGGAAAAAAGGCTGCCTGCGCCGAGCTCGCTGTCCATCAATCCTGACAGGTATTTATATTCCATCAGTTTCGTGACATATATTTGCTGCACAGATATATCCTGCCTGACCCTGTTCCAGCCTTTACCCCTTGCCATCTATCCCTGCCTCCCCCCCCCCCCCCCCCATGTAGGCCGGGGTGCATGCAGCGCGTCACAGCCACTGCAGCGACACGACTTCCGCCTCGCTCAATGGCCAGAGAGGAAACTGTCCTGATCGTTCCCTGAAAAAAATAGCCCGTCATTCACCTGTCACAACGCTTCGTGCATTCATGTCACCTCAACCCCTCAACACCGCACAGCACCTCGCCCCAGGGAAGTGCTTTATACGGTGGGGGTCATAACCTAACCTTTCATATATAAAACAAAATAATAGTTTTGTATATGTTTTCTCTGCGGCGCGGCGTGTAACCCAGGAACAGGTGTTGGTACCCTAGATCGACTGACTTGATTATCTGATTACTATTGATATATATTACTATTATTATTATTACTATTGATAGATGGCCAGTTAATCTTATTGGTACAATTGCTCCGGCCTGTCGCTGCTTCATGGACACCTTTGCGTGGGTATAATTTCACGCGTTGCTAACATCAGTAACGACTCAATCTACACCATCAACACCATCAACAATCACCGGTAGTCCCGCGAGACGCTAACCAGGGCTGGGCCTGTCCGAAGGTTTGGTTGTTATGCCGTTACATAAAGAGACGTTACGTTAGGTTATAAATTATGCCGTACAATCACGAGAAGGGGAGACACATATGGCCGGGGACGCAGCGGGTGACTGTCTAAAATACTAGCCAGTCCTCGGTGCTATGGTGCTGTGGTGGTGTGTTGTCGTGTTGGTGGTGGTGCGCGTGGGCGAGGTAAAAGGAGGGGCACCGGGGAAGGAGGGGAGGGGAGGGAAGGGGGAAGGGGGGAGGGGCAGTGTACAAGGGGAAGCTCGGCGCCGCATAATGTGATTACAACTTAATAGAAACACCTGATTCATGTGTAGTGTATCCTACTCCATTTCCTATAAGCAGAATTGGGGCTCAATATACTGATATCGAGGCTTGTGTGCCGCCCACTGTTCTCCCCTCACCTCCCCACTGCTTCTCCCCCCCCGCCCCCTGCTTCCCTCACCCCGGCCTTCAGGAGTGTGGCAACGCAACACACCACCTGCTGCGGAGGCAAGAATCGCTTTAACAACAACAATAGAGTTTGTAGTGGCAACAGCACCAACTTCTACAACAACATCAACAACTGGAACAAATTGCCTGTGTGAGAACCATCAAGCACTGCCAGACCTGAGCCACAATCTTCTCGTTCCTTTACCCCTTTACCGTGCTTCCTTCCTCTAGCTTTCCTCCCTCACTACCTTCCCTCCCTCCTTTCTTTATATTTCCTTTTCCTGACTCTGTAGTTCGCAGTGAGTCTGTGTCCGTCACCGATGTCTCGCGTTCTTCGCTCACAAAACCTTCACCACACTATAAGTTCCTATCCTTCCCTTGTGCTGGTCTTAACAAACTAAGCAAAATATCGTCCATGGATAGAGCAACGACACACACACACACACACACACACACACACACACACACACACACACACAAACACACACACACACACACACACACCCACACACACACATACTGGTTGATGCGTCTCTTCAACAACACGATACAGGAAAGTCACAGGAGTCTCGTGTCCCTCCAAATCGACGCTTATTCGATGCTGGTCATGCAAGTTAAGGCGATTTCCAGCCTTTCACGCTCCTGCATTGTGCCCTCAGGTGTGCGGGCGTGGCGATCACCCAGTCTGCACCGCCTCGTCACCCGCCACGGTACAGTCAACACCGATTACAGACAGCTTCGGAGAAAATCCAAACTGACGGACAAAATAGCCAAGTCATCCCTACGTGTTCGGAAACTTTATGCAGTGGAGACAAGGAAAAGGAATGAAATAAAATCTGCTGTTGTGATTTATCCATTTAAAATTTATTCCAGATAATACTTAATCAAAGTTATCAAGACTAATGGACTTGTTTCGAGCTTCACAAAACTTTACGACTTTACGAAATGAAAGAAGAAAGAAAA
>JACEEZ010007739.1:302500-305000 GCA_016584305.1 Chionoecetes opilio
GGAAAGGGGGGAAAGGGGGGAAGGAGAGGAGGAGGAAGGCAAGGGAGGCTACAAAGGTATAGAAAAAGGATAAAAAAAAGAGATCATAGAAATACAGAAGAATAGAATAGAATAGAATAGTGAATGTGCCAGACTAAAAAAAATAAAAAAAAAAAAAAAAAAAAAATACAGGAAAAAGGAAAATCCAGTAAAGTAACAATAGCGATATTATAACATTTTTAGGACAGTTTCCCCTTTTTTCCCCTCGGTACCGCGTTCCCCCAGTGTTCCGTCACGCCCACCGGGATAGACAGCCCCCGAGGGTTGGAGGAGGGGAGAGCGGGGCAGGTTGCATCATTGCCTCTAACTCGCATTAACTTTTTTTTATTATTATTATTGTTGTAGTTGTAGTAGTAGTAGTAGTAGTAGTAGTTTATAGTAGTAGTAGTAGTAGTAGTAGTAGTAGTAGTATTAAGACGATGTACGTGTGATAACATGCGAGTTAGAGGCAATGATGCAACCTACCCTCGATGCAACCTGCCCCGCTCTCTCCTAATCGCTGCAGCCACCCTGGGCAACGATGTTATTAATGTGACACTCATCTTATTGACACTAAATATTAATGAGGATACATGCAAATAATAATCCAGTTCATGTTTGGTTTTCTGATTTTCTGTACATAATGTGTGGAAAGTACCGTTTTAGCATGACAATAGAATGCGAATCTTTAACATGTCTTGGTAAACACTAATCTACTATTGTATAAAGCAAGATATGGCAGGGAATGATTTAGTACTTAAATTACAGGTGCGGTAATGGTACAGTATGTGAGTCTCAGGAACTGTAAGTGACACACATACATGAATAAATAAATAAATAAATAAATAAATAAATAAATAAATAAATAAACAAAATTGAAATAAGAAAATAAGAAGAAAAAAACCTCAAACAAATAAATAAATAAATGAAAATATAAATAACATAATAAATGAATGAAAATATAAATAACATAATAAATAAATAAAAGTATAAATAACATAATAAATAAATGAAAATATAAATAACATAATAAATAAATAAAAGTATAAATAACATAATAAATAAATAAAAGTATAAATAACATAATAAATAAATAAAAGTATAAATAACATAATAATAAATAAAAGTATAAATAACATAATAAATAAATAAAAGTATAAATAACATAATAATAATAAAAATTCAAACAACAATTGAAATGCACGGGAATGCTTTGAACTTTGGAGCACGCGTTGGTAACAGTAACAAAGGCGCCTCTGTGTGTACTGTTCGCTACCCATCACACAGTAGCTACCCTTCATAGTAGTACACCCACCCACCCATAGTACCACCACAACCCACTACCACACCCCCATGTACTACCACACCCCACCCCTCCCAGTCTACCACACCCTACCCTCACCTACTACCACACCCCTCCCAGTACTACACACCCCCCTCCATGTACTACCACACCCCCCCTCCAGTACTACCACACCCCTCCACAGTACTACCACACCCCACCCCTCCCAGTACTACCACACCCCACCCCTCCCAGTACTACCACACCCCTCCACAGTACTACCACACCCCTCCCCTCCCAGTACTACCACACCCCTCCACAGTACTACCACACCCCCCCCCAGTACTACCACACCCCTCCCCTCCCAGTACTACCACACCCCCCTCCCAGTACTACACACCCCTCCCCCCCAGTACTACCACACCCCCCCCTCCCAGTACTACCACACCCCTCCAGTACTACCACACCCTCCCAGTACTACCACACCCCCCCATACACCACACCCCTCCATGTATACCACACCCCTCCATGTACTACACGACCCCATGTACTACCACACCCCACCCCTCCCAGTACTACCACACCCCTCCCAGTACTACCACACCCCTCCATGTACTACCACACCCCCATGTACTACCACACCACTCCATGTACTACCACACCCATCCCCTCCAGTACTACCACACCCCACCCCTCCCAGTACTACCACACCCCACCCTCCCAGTACTACCACACCCCACCCCTCCCAGTACTACCACACCCCTCCAAGTACTACCACACCCCCATGTACTACCACCCCCCTCCCCTCCCAGTACTACCCACACCCCTCCACAGTACTACCACACCCTCCACAGTATACCACACCCCCATGTACTACCCCCCCCTCCCTCCAGTACTACCACACCCCTCCACAGTACTACCAAACCCTCCACAGTACTACCACACACCCCATGTACTACCACCCCCCTCCCCTCCCAGTACTACCACACCCTCCACAGTACTACCACACCCCCATGTATACCACCCCCCTCCCCTCCCAGTACTACCACACCCCTCCACAGTACTACCACACCCCTCCATGGTACTACCACCCCCCACCCCTCCAGTACTACCACACCCCTCCATGTATACCACGCCCCCATGTACTACCAACACCCACCCCTCCCAGTACTACCACACCCTCCCAGTACTACCACACCC
>JACEEZ010007740.1:5000-10000 GCA_016584305.1 Chionoecetes opilio
TCTCTCTCTCTCTCTCTCTCTCTCTCTCTCTCTCTCTCTCTCTCCTCTCTCTCTCTCTCTCTCTCTCTCTCTCTCTCGAACTGTATTTCACATCAACATAAATTATCTCCTTATATTTTCCTTCTCTCCTTCCACCTACCCTCCTCCACCTCTCCACCCCCCTCTCCACCTTCTCTCCACCCCGCTCCACCTCTCATCCACCCCTCTCTCCCTCCACCCCTCTTTCCCTCCACCACCCTCCACCTTCTCTCCACCCACCCTTCACTCCTCTCTCCCTCCACACCTCTCCACCCCCCTTTCCACCTTCTCTCCACCCCTATCCACCCCCCTCTCCACCTCTCATCCACACCTCTCCCTCCACAGAAGCCGAATTTGACCGCCAGCTGAAGACACTCACTGACCAGATCTTCAAGGCGTCCCAGCGCACTGTCAGGCTACAGAGTCAGCTGGGCGACCTGGTGGGCGAGAAGGAGGCCAAGGAGAGGTCTCGCAATGCTAACACTAAAGAACTGGCTACTCTGCAGGTGTGTGTGGGTGTGTGTGTGTTTTGTGTAGGGGAAGGGAACTGTGTGGGTGGGTGTGTGTGAGAGAGAGAGAGAGAGAGAAGGAGGCCAAGGAGAGGACTCGCAACATTAATACGAAAGAACTGGCTACTCTGCAGGTGTGTGTGGTGTGGTGTGTGTGTGTGTGTGTAGGGGAAGGGAACTGTGTGGGTGGGTGTGTGTGAGAGAGAGAGAGAGAGAGAAGGAGGCCAAGGAGAGGACTCGCAATGTTAATACGAAAGAACTGGCTACTCTACAGGTCTGTGTGTGTGTGGGTGGGTGTGTGTGTGTGTGTGGGTGTGGGGGTGTGTGTGTGTATGTGTGTGAGAAGGAGGCTAAGGAACAGACTCGCAAGGCTAATACTAGAGAACTGGCTACTCTACAGGTCTGTGTGTGTGTGTGTGTGTGTGTGTGGGTGTAGGGGAAGGGAACTGTGTGGGTGGGTGTGTGAGAGAGAGAGAGAGAGAGAGAGAGAAGGAGGCCAAGGAGAGGACTCGCAACGTTAATACGAAAGAACTGGCTACTCTACAGGTCTGTGTGGGTGTGTGTGTGTTGTGTAGGGGAAGGAACTGTGTGGGTGGGTGTGTGTGAGTGAGAGAGAGAGAGAGAGAGAAGGAGGCCAAGGAGAGGACTCGCAACGTTAATACGAAAGAACTGGCTACTCTACAGGTCTGTGTGTGGGTGTGGGTGTGGGTGTGTGGGTGGGTGGGTGGGTGGGTGTGTGTGTGTGTGTGTGTAGGGGAGGGGGAAGGGGGATATGTGTGTGTGTGTGTGTGTGTGTACCATCATATCTCACAACATTTACCGTCACCAACACTATAGTCGCCACCTGCAGTAATGTCGCCAGGGCCATATATAAGGAATAATAGCCTCACTACTGCTGTGTCTGTGCCACTGAAGATGATACACAGTAGTTTATATCATGACTGTATAATCTACACTGTTTCAGCGTTGTTTTATGCTTTGTAGCTGCAAGTATACACGCTTTACTATTTCACTACGCGGTTTTTTTCTCAGGATGTGAAAACGCTTGATCTAAAACACTCATTTCCCATCAATTTACATCAATTTCCCAGCAATTTCCATCAATTTCCCAGCAATTTCCATCAATTCCCATCAATTTCCCATCAATTCTCAGCAATTTCCCGTCAATTTCCATCAATTTCCTATCATTTCCCATCAATTCCCAGCAATTTCCTATCAATTTCCATCATTTCCCATCAATTTCCCATCAATTCCTATCAATTCCCATCAATTTCCCATCATTTCCCATCAATTTCCATCAATTTCCCATCAATTCCTCACCCAAAAACATCAATTTTCACAACATTCAACCATAACCCATCAATGTCCCATCAGTTCCCATCAATCTTATTCCAAAAAGCACCAATTTTCATGACTCCCATCAATTTCCACATTAATAACTGTCCCATCCAAATACCATCAGTGCCCCATCATTGCCCCATCATCACCCCATCACAGTGCCCCATCATCACCCCATCACAGTGCCCCATCATCACCCCATCACAGTGCCCCATCATCACCCCATCACAGTGCCCCATCATCACCCCATCACACTGCCCCATCATCACCCCATCACACTGCCCCATCATCACCCCAAACATAAAAAACCACATCAAACATAAACACTAGATGGCGACCTTAGTGTAGTAGTAGTAGTGTGTAATGCCCCATCACCCCATCACCCCATCACAGTGCCCCTTCATCACCCCATCACCCCTTCATTCCAGGACGTGAGGGGCCAGCGGTTGGAGTTGTTACGTTCGTTCAACCAGGATGCTTACAAGGCGACTCAATGGGTGCAGAACAACAGGCATAACTTTGAGGGGCTTGTGTACCCCCCCATCTGTGCCCTGGTGCGTGTGTGTGCGTGTGTGTGGGTGTGGGTGTGTGTGTGTGTGTGTGTGTGAGTGTGTGTGTGTGTGAGAGAGAGAGAGAGAGAGAGAGAGAGAGGGTGTATGAGAGAAAGAGAAATATGCATTTTTTCATCTCTTTCATTTATCAACTTAATTTTCTGTGTGTGTGTGTGTGTGTGTGTGTGTGTAAACCCCCCTAACACCCCTCTCACACCCCCCTAAACCCCCTAACACCCCCCTCAAACCCCCTAAACACCCCTAACACCCCTAAACCCCCCCCTAACACCCCTAACACCCCTCAAACCCCCTAACACCCCCTAAACCCCCCTAACACCCCTTCAACCCCCCCTAACACCCCTTAAACCCCTCCTCAACCCCCTAAACCCCCTCACACCCCCTTTAACACCCCTTAAACCCCCCTAACACCCCTTCAACACCCCTCTAAACCCCCTTCAACACCCCTAACACCTCCTAACATTCCTTCTACCCCCCTTAACACCCTTCAACCCCCCCTAACACCCCTTCAACCCCCCTAACAACCCCTACAACCTCTCCCCCACAGCTAAACATCACGAATCAGAGGTATGTGCATTACGTAGAGAACCGCATCGCCGAGAGAGACCTGGTGGCCTTCGTGTGTGAGAACAAGAACGATGTCAACAAACTCAAGGAGGAGATGGACCGCCAGCACCTCTGTGTCAACATTGTCCACGCCAACCCTGACCTCCTGCAGAACTTCAAACCCAAACACTCCATCAGGGAACTCAAGTTAGTGCAGGGGGGCGTGGTTATGTTTTTTTAGGGGGGGGGGGGGGGCGTTTTTTTTTTTTTTTTTTTTTTTGGTCTTTTTTGTGCGAGTTTTTTTCTTTGCTTTTTTTTTTGGGGTTTTTTTTTTTGGGGGGGGGGGTTTTTTTGGGTTTTTTTGCGTGTTTTTTTTTTTTTTTTTTTTTTTTGTGGCCGTGGTTTTTTTTTTTTTTTTGGTCTGTGTGTGTGTGTTGCTTTTTGATTATGTATTTTTCTCTCTCACGCTCTCTATCTCTCTCTCTCACCCTTTCCCTTTCTAACACCCCGTCTCTCTCTCTCTCTCTCTCTTAACACCCTCCTAACCTAACCTTCCTAACACTCACTAACACCCTTCCTAACACTCACTAACACCCCTTCCTAACACCCTATACCCTCTTTTTTTTTTTTTTTTTTTTGGGGGGGGGGGGGGGGGGTCTTTTTGGTGCAGTTTTTTTGTGTTTTGTGTGCGTGTTTCTTTGTTCTCTCGGTAACACCCTTCTTCCTAACACCGTTCCTAACACCGTTCCTAACACCCTCACCCTCTTTTATGTATGTGGGGGTTTTTTTCTTGTGGGAAATTTTTTTTTTTTTTTTTTTTTGCGATTTTTTTTGGCAGTTTTTTTTGCGTTTTTATTTTTTTTTGGCAGTTTTTTTATGTGTGTTTCTTTGTTCTCTCTCACTAACACCCTCCTTCTCCCCTTCCTAACACCCTCACCCTCTTTTATGTGGGTTTTTTTTTTCTTGTGGGAGTTTTTTTCCGGTTTTTTTTGCGTTTTTTTTTTTCCAGTTTTTTTTTTGCGTTTTTTTTTTTGCGGTTTTTTGTTTTGTGTGTGTATTTCTTTGTTCTCTCTCTCTCTAACACCCCCCTTCCTAACCCCTACCCAGGAAGTATGGCTTTGAGACCTACATGTTGGATTGTGTGGAGGCCCCCAAAGCCATCCTATCCTTCCTCTGTCAAAACTACGCCATCCACGCCGTGCCCATAGGAACTACCGGCAACTACGACAACGTGCCCCCCGCCGTCACCGTCTTCTACCTGGGTGAGTAGTAGTGGTAGTTGTAGTGGTTGTAGTGTTGTGATGTAAAAAAAAAAAAAAAAAAAAAGTTATGTTGTAGTAGTAGGGCATATAGTAGTAGTTGTAGTAGTAGTAGTAGTTGTAGTAGTTGTTGTTGTAGTAGTTGTGATGTTGAAAAAAAGAAGAAAAAAGTAGAAATAGTAGTAGCAGTAATAATAGGGCATGTAATAGTAGTAGTAGTAGTTGTTGTAGTAGTAGTAGTTGTTGTGATGTGAAAAGAAAAAAAATAGTAGTTGTAGTAGTAGCAGTAGTAATAGGGCATATAATAGTAGTAGTAGTAGAAGTAGTAATAGTAGTAGTAGTAGTAGTGGTAGTAGTAATAGGGCATATAATAGTAGTAGTAGTAGTGGTAGAAGTAGTGGTAGTAGCAGTAGTAATAGTTGTAGTAGTTGTTGTAGTAGTAGTAGTAGTAGTAAGTAGTAGTTGTAGTAATAGGGCATATAATAGTAGTAGTAGTAGTAGTAGTAGTTGTAGTAAGGAACATAGGGAATAAATTGATTACCCCCACACACACACACAGAGGACAGCAGGTATTCACGCACACGGTCGCGCTACGACGGTCAGATGTCCACCACCATCTACCCCATCGGCAAGGCCCGGCTGCTGCAGATCGTGGAGGTGCGGGAGCGCGTGGCTGAGCTGCAGGCCACCATTAAAGACCTCAACGCTAGGTGAGGGGGCGGGGGGGGCTGAGGGGGCATTTAAAAAAAAAAATTGGTTAA
>JACEEZ010007740.1:17500-32500 GCA_016584305.1 Chionoecetes opilio
AGCACTTTCTGTATCCATGTTTTTCATTTCTCTGGATAATTTTCTGTGTGTGTGTGTGTGTTAGGGTGTGTGTGTGTGTGTGTTAGGGTGTGTGTGTGTGTTAGGGTGTGTGTGTGTGTGTGTGTGTGTGTTAGGGTAGGTGTGTGTGTGTGTGTGTGGGTGTTAGGGTAGGGGTGTGTGTGTGTGTGTGGGTGTTAGGGTAGGGGTGTGTGTGTGGTGTGTGGTGTTAGGGTAGTGTGTGTGTGTGTGTGTGTTAGGGTAGTGTGTGTGTGTGTGTTGTTAGGGTGGGTGTGTGTGTGTGTGGTGTTAGGGTAGGGTGTGTGTGTGTGTTAGGGTAGGGTGTGTGTGTGTGTGTTAGGGTAGGTTTGTGTGTGTGTGTTAGGGTAGGGTGTGTGTGTGTGTTAGGGTAGGGTGTGTGTGTGTGTGTTAGGGTAGGGGTGTGTGTGTGTGTGTTAGGGTAGGGTGTGTGTGTGTGTGTTAGGGTAGGTTTGTGTGTGTGTGTTAGGGTTTAGGGTGGTGTGTGGTGTGTTAGGGTAGGGTGTGTGTGTGTGTGTTAGGGTAGGGTGTTTGTGTGTGTGTGTTTAGGGTAGGGTGTGTGTGTGTGTGTTAGGGTAGGGTGTGTGTGTGTGTGTTTAGGGTAGGGGTGTGTGTGTGTTAGGGTAGGGGTGTGTGTGTGTGTGTTAGGGTAGGTTTGTGTGTGTGTGTTAGGGTAGGGTGTGTGTGTGTGTGTTAGGGTAGGGTGTGTGTGTGTGTGTTAGGGTAGGGTGTGTGGTGTGTGTTAGGGTAGGGTGTGTGTGTGTGTGTTAGGGTAGGGTGTGTGTGTGGTGTTAGGGTAGGGTGTGTGTGTGTGTGTTAGGGTAGGGTGTGTGTGTGTGTGTTAGGGTAGGGTGTGTGTGTGTGTGTTAGGGTAGGTTGTGTGTGTGTGTGTTAGGGTAGGGTGTGGTGTGTGTGTGTTAGGGTAGGGTGTGTGTGTGTGTGTTAGGGTAGGGTTTTGTGTGTGTGTGTTAGGGTAGGGTGTGTGTGTGTGTGGTTAGGGTAGGTTTGTGTGTGTGTGTTAGGGTAGGTGTGTGTGTGTGTGTTAGGGTAGGGTGTGTGTGTGTGTGTTAGGGTAGGTTTGTGTGTGTGTGTTAGGGTAGGGTGTGTGTGTGTGTGTTAGGGTAGGGGTGTGTGTGTGGGTGTGTTAGGGTGGGGAAGTGTAGATAGGTAGTATATACACACAACCCTCGTTTTCCTGGACCTCCATTTCCCGGATATAGGATTTGCGGGACAAAATCTGAGGTCCGGGGATATGTCAGAGTCCCGGACCAATGCCTGGGCCAGTCCGTAAATTGACAAAGTTGTCCGGCGGTCCGAGCGTCTCCCGTCACCCCTGGTCCGTGTCCGCGCCTCCCGCCAGGTGGCAGCATGCTTGGCGGTCGTATTGTTTACATTTGGGCACACGACACTCACGGTTCACCTGCACAGCCTCCGTTAGTCCCCCGACTCCCACTGCCCCTGGTGCAGGAACGTCTCTGAGACTATTGAACACTTTCTGCTGCAGTGTCCGCGCTTCCACTCCCACCGTGGAGTGCTACGCTCTCGACTCCTCACCCTGAACGTGGCCACCCTGCTGGCGGGGGCTGGCGTCCACCCCTCCCGGCAACACCCCGTCCTCCGCCTCACCTGTGCCTTCCTGAGGAAGACAGGTCAACTACAGTGCCTGTGATAGCATCATAGGACATCACCAGGGCTCATAGTGTTCCCCAAGGGATCCTCGCAGCCCTAAAAACAACAACAAAGTGACGTAAAAGTCCGCGGCGGGGGAGTGGATATTGGCGGTTGCCGGACAGTAAATACTAGAGTAGGATAAACGTCCCGGGGTGGGTAATGGCCTGGGACTGTGGCCATTCCCGGACGTTTGCAGTTCCCGGACCAGTGCTGCCCCCTAGTAGTCCAGGAAAACCAGGGTTGTGTGTAGTAATAAATAAATAAATATTATAATAAATAATAAATCTTTATAATAATATAAGCGAATGTGTGTGTATGTCTGTGTGTGTGTGTGTTATAGGTTCCGCCCCCCGTGACGCAATCCCATCATATGGCACAGTTTTGGAACCAGGTTGACCAGGGAAAGGTTTTAAGCCCACTTATGGGATGATCCGATCACTTTTATTTTTTTTATTTTTAGCAGCCTATTAGCGAGAATTGTGAAGAAAAAAGTGGGTTGCGAGAATTGAGGAAACCTTGATGTAGGGTGATGGGTAATGGGTGAGTGAATGGGTGGGGTGATGGGTAATGGGTGAGTGAATGGGTGGGGTGATGGGTAATGGGTGAGTGAATGGGTAATGGGTGAGTGAATGGGTAATGGGTGAGTGAATGGGTGGGGTGATGGGTAATGGGTGAGTGAATGGGTAATGGGTGAGTGAATGGGTAATGGGTGAGTGAATGGGTGGGGTATGGGTAATGGGTGAGTGAATGGGTGGGGGGTGATGGGTAATGGGTGAGTGAATGGGTGGGGGGTGAGGGAATAGGTGGGGGATAATGGGTGAGTGAATGGGTGTGTGGTGATGGGTAATGGGTGGGGGGTGAGTGAATGGGTAATGGGTGAGTGAATGGGTGGGGGGTGATGGGTAATGGGTGAGTGAATGGGTGTGTGGTGATGGGTAATGGGTTGGGGGTGATGTGAATGGGTTGGCGTTAATACATACATTTCTACATCCATGATTTCAGGAAAGTTAGAAGGGGCTATCTGGAGAGTCTGTGTTTGGTGGGCCGAAGGCCCACCAAACACAGGTGGTGGGCCAAAGGCCCACCAATAGCCCTCCGCAGGAGCTAGCATAAAAGTCCACCTGGAGGGGTGCTTTGCGGCTAGTATATAATAACATCCTTAATAACACCCTGATAACAACCTGTGCAGGGCATGGACAAGATCAATGAGAAGAAGATGTTGGAGATGCTGATGGAGACAGAGGGAAGCGAGGACTCCAGCCAATACTTCTTTGTCACCCCCAAGGTTAGTAGTAGTAGTAGTAGTTGTAGTGGTAGTGGTAGTAGTGGTGGTAGTAGTGGAGGTGGTGGTGGTGGTGGTAGTGGTAGAGTGGTAGTAGTAGTGGTGGTGGTAGTGGTAGTGGTAGTTGTAGTAGTGGTGGTGGTGGTAGTAGTAGTGGTGGTGGTAATGGTAGTGGTAGTGTGTAGTGTGTAGTGGTTGTAGTGTAGTAAAGTATAGTAGTGGTAGTAGTCACCCACACACACCACCACACACACACACCTAACCCACCCACACCACACACCCAACACCCCACACCCACCACACACCTAACACCACAACCACACACCAACCACCCACACACACACCCACACCACCAACCCACACACACCCTAACCCACCACAACCAAACCACACACACCCTAACACACCCACACACACCCTAACCCCACCCACACACCCAACCCCACCAACACAACCCACCACCACACCCTAACCACCCACACACACACCCTAACACCCACACACACCCTAACACCCACACACACCCTAACACACCCACACACACCCTAACCCACCCACACACACACCCTAACACACCCACACACACCCTAACCCCACACCCTAACCCACACACACACACACACCCTAACCACACCCACACACACCCTAACCCACACACACCACATCCTAACCCACCCCCACCCTAACCCACACCACACACACCCTAACCCACCCACACACACCCTACAACCCACCCACACACACACCACCCTAACCACACACACACACCCTAACCCACCCACACACACACCCTAACACCCAACCCACACACACCCTAACACCACCCACACACACCCAACCCACCCACACACACCCTAACCCACCCACCACACACACCCTAACACACCACACCACCAACACCCTAACCCACCCACACACATCCTAACCCACCCACCCACACCCTAACCCACCCACACACACCCTAACACACCCACACACACCCTAAACCCCCCACCCTCCCCTTCACAGCTGCTCCAGGACATCAGCTACAGTGGCAGTGTGAACGTGATGGTGGTGTTCAACTCGCCCAACACCATCAGTCACCGCCGCTTCACGATGCAGCGATGCCTCAAGCGACAGAAGGAGAGGAACAGGAACTAGGCGGAGGGCGAGAGATCAACGTTTTTTATTATTTAGTGGACAAAAAACGTCGCGTCCTATTTCGTGTCGTCTATTGTTTTCGTGTTTTTGTTTATAAATATGTGATGATTGTTTTGATGATAGAGAGGACATTGGGTGTGAGAGAGAGAGGGAGGGAAGAGAAGAGAGAGAGGGGGGAGAGAGAGAGAGAGAGAGAGGAGGAGGGGAGGAGGAGAGAGAGAGAGGACTGAGTTTAGAGGTAAAAGAAAGAACTGAGAATGAAAGGAAGGAAGGAAAGGAGGAGGAGGAGGAAGGAGGAGAAGAGGAAGAGGAGAGGAGGAGGAAGGAAGGAGAGGAGAGAAGGAAGGAAGAGGAAGGAAGGAAGAAGGAAGAAAGGAAGGAAGGAAGGAAGGAAGGAAGGAAGGAAGGAAGGAGGAGGAGAGAGGAGGGAGGGAAGGAAGGAAGAATTTATATGTTTTCAGCAAAGGATAAGATATTTTTAAAAGGAGGGAGGAAGGAAGCTTAGAAGTATTTGAAGGAGTGTGTGTGTGTGTGTGTGTGTGTGTGGTGTTTGTGTGTGTGTGTGTGTTTGTGTGTGTGTGTGTGTTTATTTAGAGAGAGTATTTTTAGAGAACGGAAGTGATTTCTTAAATGTTATATTTGGATCATTTATTTTAGAGAGAGAGTGAGTGAGAGACAGACAAAGAGAAGAGAGAGAGAGAGAGAGAGACACAGACAGAACAAGAGAGAGAGAGAGTGAGAGACAAAGAGACGGAGACCGAGAGACTGACAGACAGAAAGAGAGAGACAGACAAAAAGAGTGAGTGAGACAAAGAGAGACAGACAGACAGACAGACAGAAAGAGAGAGAGAGACAGACAAAAAGAGAGTGAGTGAGAGACAGACAAAGACAATGAGAGAGAGAGACAGAGAGAGAGAGAGAGAGAGAGAGTAACCCTTGCAGTACAGACATAAGGAACACACACACACACAGTAACATGAGAGAAGGGACACTGAACACACTGTAATAAGTCCAGACAAGTCGCCCACATGTTCTTGGTGTTGATAACTTATACTAAGAAAACATTATGAAGTACAAACACATTTATTTTACTAGGAGTAGTTTGTATTGAAATAAATGACACCGTTGTATTATTATTATTATTATTATTGTTTTCTGGATACTGCCACCACTAGAGAGTAAACAGGTGTATGTATGTATGTATGTGTGTGTTTTATGTCAAGCTGGTCTCCTATGTCAAGTAATAAAAAAATTTCCTTAAAGCTGTCATATATCTAACCTTTGTGTGTGTGGGTGGGTGTGGGTGGGTAGGTGTGGTGTGGATGGGTGTGTGTGTGGATGGGTGTGTGTGTGTGGGTGGGTGTGTGTCAGTGTGTGGGTAGGTGTCAGTGTGGGTGGGTAGGTGTGGTGTGTCTGGGTGTGGGTGGGTGTGTGTCAGTGTGTGGGTGGGTAGGTGTGGTGTGGGTGGGTGGGTAGGTGTGGTGTGGGTGGGTGTGTGTCAGTGTGTGGGTGGGTAGGTGTGGTGTGGGTGTAGGTGGGTAGGTGTGGTGTGGATGGGTGTGTCTGTGTGTGGTGGGGGGGTGTCAGTGTGTGGGTGTGGGTGTAGGTGGGTGGGTGTGTGTGTCTGTGTGTGTATTCACCTAGTTGTATTTTCCAGGGCCTGAGCTACAACGCACTTTTAAACACACTCTAAAATTAATGTTTCCCGGGATATCTCATTAGTTGGCACTTTACACGCACTCTAGAACATATTTTACACACACACACACATTAAATAATCCAGCGACGCACTTTAAAACGCACTCAAAAATTAATGTTTCCCTGGGATATCACTCTGATTGGCACTTTACACACACTAGAACATATTTTCAACACACACACCCATTAAATAATCCCCCAACGCACTCTACGCATACTCCAAATCGTGAACCTCCCCCGCACTAGAGTCCTCATGTGTCAGAGTGTGTTTCGCCAGGTTGCATTTCTTCGTAAACGCCTTACCGCACTCTTCGCACTCGAACTTAATCCCCCGGTGAACGCTCCGTACATGTTGCGTCAAATCCCCCTTATGCACGAAGACCCTCACGCACTCGACGCACTTGAATCTCTTAAGGTCCGTGTCGTTTTCCGTCGAGTGCGTTTTGATGTGGTACGACAGATAGCTCTTCCGGGTGAACTGTTTCCCACATTCGCCGCAGTTAAAACGCTTCCCGGTGTGTGTCGTCATGTGGTGGGTGAGCGTACTTTTCTGCGTAAATTCCCGACTGCATTCCGTACACTTATGCGTTTTCGTCTCGCTGTGAATCGCTTTGTGGGTCTTCAAGTAACCCTTCTGACTGAACATTTTCCCACACTGGTCACACATAAATTTCTTCCCTAGGTGGATGTCCATATGTACTGCATGCAAGACTTTGGTAGTAAAGCTTTTCCCACACTCTAGACATTCATAGAGCTTCTTGGCATTTGATTCTTGCTTCTCCTCGACGTTTAAGCTGTTTTTCCAGTTATAAAGCTTACTAGAATTACAGCTTTTTTTAGTTTCCTCTACGTTTAAGCTGTTTTTCCAACCATAAAGCTTACTAGAGTGGCTATTTTCTTCTGTTTCCTCTACGTTTAAGCTGTTTTTCCAATTATAAAGCTTACTAGAGTGGCTATTTTCTTCTGTTTCTACATTCAAGCTGTTTTTCCAACCATTAAGCTTCTTGGTATGACAGCTTTCTTCTGTTTCGTCTTCATTTAAGCTGTTTTTCCAATTATAAAGCTTACTAGAATTACAGCTTTCTTCTCTTTCTACGTTTAAGCTGTTTTTCCAGTTATAAAGCTTACTAGAATTACAGCTTTTTTCAGTTTCCTCTACGTTTAAGCTGTTTTTCCAGTTATAAAGCTTACTAGAATGGCTATTTTCTTCTCTTTCATCTACGTTTAAGCTGTTTTTCCAATTATAAAGCTTACTAGAATTACAGCTTTCCTCTCTATCTACGTTTAAGCTGTTTTTCCAATCATACAGCTTCTTATCATCGCACTCTTCTTCCTCTTCTTCATTCCTGTCTAGCCAATCGTACTGGGTCTTATCATCACACTCTTCCTCAATAACTCCTTTATTTGAGCCATATCTCCCTTCATTTGAGCCATTCCTTCCTTCATTTGAGCCATATCTCCCTTCATTTGAGCCAGTTCTTCCTTCAGTCAAGCCAGTTCCTCCTTCAGTCAAGCCAGTTCCTCCTTCAGTCAAGCCAGTTCTTCCTTCAGTCAAGCCAGTTCTTCCTTCAGTCAAGCCAGTTCCTCCTTCAGTCAAGCCAGTTCCTCCTCCATGTTCCTTGCCATGCCTCGCTAACTTCGCCCTGCTGTGAAATAACTTCTCACACACAGGACACAGCAACACACGCACTCCTATGTGGTCTAGAGTGTGTTGGAGGTACCGGCTATGACTGTGGTACACCTCGCCGCACTCAACGCACTCGTACTTCCTCACCGCACTCACCAACTCGGATTTTCCAGCCATTTCTATATAGATTTGTAAACATGCGAGGTTGTTGTTTTTTGTAAAGTTGTCACAGCGGACGTTACAGCAGCTGCCTGGACGTTACAGCAGCTGCCTGGACGTTACAGTAGCTACCTGGACGTTACAGCAGCTGCCTGGACGTTACAGCAGCTGCCTGGACGTTACAGTAGCTGCCTGGACGTTACAGCAGCTGCCTGGACGTTACAGCAGCAGTCTGGACGTTACAGCAGCTGCCTGGACGTTACAGCAGCTGCCTGGACGTTACAGTAGCTGCCTGGACGTTACAGCAGCTACCTGGACGTTACAGCAGCTGCCTGGACGTTGCAGTAGCTGCCTGGACGTTACAGCAGCTGCCTGGACGTTACAGCAGCTGCCTGGACGTTACAGCAGTTGCCTGGACGTTACAGCAGCTGCCTGGACGTCACAGCAGCAGCCTGGACGTCACAGCAGCTGCCTGGATGTTACAGCAGCTGCCTGGACGTTACAGCAGCTGCTTGGATGTTACAGCAGCTGCCTGGACGTTACAGCAGCTGCCTGGACGTCACAGCAGCAGCCTGGACGTCACAGCAGCTGCCTGGACGTTACAGCAGCTGCCTGGATGTTACAGCAGCTGCTGGACGTTACAGCAGCAGTCTGGACGTCACAGCAGCTGTGCGTATCTGTACTGCTGTGTTCTTGCCCTCCTGCTGTTCTGCCTGCTTGGAGAGAGAGAGAGAGAGAGAGAATAAGTGAAACATATAGTAATTACAAAGAAAGAAGGAGGAGGAAGAGGAGGAGGAAGAAGAAGGAAGGAAGGAAAGAAGAGGAAGAGGAGGAGGAGGGGCAGGAGGAGCAAGAAGGAAAGAGGAGGAGGAGGAGGAAGAAGAAAGAAAGAGGAGGAGGAAGAGGAGGAAGAAAGAAAGAAGAGGAGGAGGAGGAGGAAGGAAAGAGGAGGAGGAGGAGGAGGAGGAGGAGGAGGAGATAGTAATTAAAAAGAAGGAAGAAGAAATAGGAGGAGAAAGAGATTAATAATAATAATAATAATAATAATAATAATAATAATAATAATAATAATAATAATAATAATAACAATAATTACAAAAACAATAAAATAGAGCGAAAAAAAAAAAGAGAAAGAGAAAAAGAGAGAGAGAGATTTGTGTGTGTTAAAAGATATTAACTTATTGATAGTAATATATTGATGTAAGCACAGGTGATCATGATAAGTGTGAACCACGGCTAGTAGTAGTAGTAGTAGTAGTAGTAGTAGTAGTAGTAGTAGTAGTAGTAGTCAAACTGCCAATGATGTATAGGATGAAATTGCACACAAAAAATTGAAATGGGTAAAATTGAAATGGGTAAAATTGAAATGGGTAAAATTGAAATGGGTAAAATTGAAATGGGTAAAATTGAAATGGGTAAAATTGAAATGGGTAAAATTGAAATGGGTAAAATTGAACCTGTCATACATTGCTATAATAAAGCCTCTCAATAGAAACAAGTTAGCCTATCACCGCTATTTAATACATAGATACACATTACTCTATCATCAACTATACCAAATCACCTTATACAAACATAATTATACTGTTTTTAGAACGAGGCAAATAATATAAAAATATAAAAATATAAAAAATAAAATATATTAAAAAAAAATATATGTAAAATAAAAAAAAAAAATATATATAATAATATATATATATATATATATATATATATATTATATATATTTTTTCTTTTCAAAAGGGGGGAGGCATGGCCGCATCCCCCCCCCCCCCCCGGTACGGCACTCCCCTTGCTGCTTACCGCCTGCTATTTGATGCCAGGAGAAGGGAATACTACACTACTTTTAAATGTCATCTATATTTTATGATAGTTAACCCTAGTATCAGGTAAACACAGGCATCATTTTAACCAGGAGACCTTACCTGATAGACCGGAATTTTTGCCTCGTTTGAAAAATAGCCTCTAGTGAGTGTACACATGCCCTGAGGATACTATACACCTCCCCTTTATAATACAGAAGGTGTATAGCAAACTGGAATTATATAGAGAGGTATAATGTTAAGTATAGTTTAGTTGCCTGTGGGCTGTCAGTGAGTGAGGACGTGTGTCGCCTCTCTTCCCTTCCCTCTCGTCTCCTTACGCCAAAGATAAGTGACGAAATACACACATAGATACATACTTATGCATATATGTAGTACTATAGTATAGACTTATTACTATACTTATTAGGCTACTTATCATATGTATTTACTTACACACACATATATCACACACACACACACACATACACTGTTACACACACATATATAGTTACACACACACACACACACACACACACATACACTGTTACACACACATATATAGTTACACACACACACACACACACACACTACAACAAGACTTAACCACTAACAACCACTTCTATAACCACCACCACCACTACCATTCTCCTAACAACGGTCCTAACAGCGTCTATAACCCATTAACAACAGTCTATAACTACAACACTAACAACACACAGACAACCCTAGTAATCTCTCTTCTGACTTTCATGTAGAGAGATATGGACCCCTATAGGAATTCTTTACCCCACCTTAACGACCTAACTACCCTCTCCCCCCCCTCGGTAACAAGGCAATTAGAGGGGGGAGGGGCAGGGAGGGGTGATCATCTCTCTCTCTCTCTCTCTCTCTCTCTACATCTTCCTACGACTGGCCAGACACATTTTCAGCGGCCAGAAATCAGTAAGAATATTTCCGTCACACAGACACGTGTAGGGGCCATGGACCAGTGCCCCCCCGTAGCTACACCACTGCCCCCCCCCCCTTCTCTCTCTCTCTCGTCAATAAAAGTTTTTAAAATTTGTATTCTTATGTAAAATTAGTAATGGATGCTGAAATTCCGGACATTTCGAGAATTTTCAAAATTTTCCCCGGACGCTGATTTTGACACACACGAGGATTGCATTGCCCCCCAACACACACACACACACACACACACACATACACACATACATACACACATACACACACACACACACACACACACACACACACACACACACACACACACACACACCTAAAAACCATTGCTACCAAAACACACAAATCACACACGTACACGAAATTCTTCAAGCAATACACGTACCCACGCAAGCTACTATAACACACCTAACCTGTATTTCAGCTATTATACTGTTATTTAAAGGTGACATGTATGACTCACGTATGCCTGGGTGTGTGTGGAGGCTGGTCAGGTCATGGCGGGGCGGGGCGGGGCGTATAAAGGTGGAATTTGAGCGTAAATAAGGAGTATTGACTGGTGGGTGGCTGGTCGTCTTGCCTGTGTTGTGATCGCTTACTTCCCGGATCCAACCTTCTTTTATTAACCCCTTAAGGAGGAGAGGAGGAGGAGGAGGAGGAAGAGGAGGAGAGGATGAGGAAGAGGAGGAGAGGAAGAGGAAGAGGAGGAGAGGAAGAGGAAGAGGAGGAGAGGATGAGGAAGAGGAGGAGAGGTAGAGGAAGAGGAGGAGAGGATGAGGAAGAGGAGGAGAGGAGAGGAGAGGATCTACGAAGCGATCCTAAGAGAGGTCACAAGAAAGAGAACGCCGAGATCTTCTAATGTATTCTAGGAGTAGCCGTCTGTCTGTCTGTCTGTCTGTCTGTTTTGCGTAGCCGAAACTGTACATTCAATTTTGATGAGAATAGGATAAAAAAATCGCAAATAAATCGTAGGTGGTAAGCGGCTTGGTCCCATGTCGATTGAATAATTTTGAAGGGGGTTTTGGGCTAAAAACACTTTAGGAGTATTAGATTACAGGAAGAAACTCTGCGTTAACGTCTTGCCGCATTTCATTAACTCCGTAGACTCATGGACTTTCCGTTTGAGTGCGTGTGTGACCAAAGACAGCAACAACACGACTGGGGTTTGCACTCACATTGTTGTCTAATATATACTACTACCTCCTACTACAAACATCAATACGTCAAAATCGTCTGAAGGGCCCACAAGCACTCGTTACTTTGCTATAAAAATTGTCTGTTGTCAGCCATGAAATTACGAAAAGTGACTGAATATACCACATGAGTTAGTGGACAAGGATACTAAACAGGTCATAGCTATAAAACATTGCTTATACTCACTACAAAGCGTCTAATGGTACACAAATTACAATGGCAATTACGTTCTGGGCCTCAAGGAGTTAAAACACAATTATCAAAAAAACTTTAATAACAAATAATGATATACAGGAATGGTACAAAATCTTCAAATTGGACTACAAAATATAGAAAGATTTTGAAATCAGAGTTTAAATTAAGAATAAAAAAGTCAAACCTAGTTATAAAATACGTGACGTAATTAATTCACCCATGGTTTAATAATACGCGTTTGTATCCTCCATGGAAGAGCTTGGAGCTGTACTGACCTTGGGGGTCTTTTTTTGGAGGGTCTTGTTTTGGAGGGGGTCTTTTGGGGGTCTTTTTTGGAGGAGGTCTTTTGGGGGTGGGGGTCTTTTTAGGGGGTCTTTTTTAGGGGTGAGGGGTCTTTTTTGGAGGGTTTTTTTTTTTGGGGGTCTTTTTGGGGGTTTTTTTTGGGGGGGGGGCTTTTTTAGGGGGTCTTTTTTGGAGGGGGGGGGTTGGAGGTTTTTTTGGGGGGGTCTTTTTTTGGGGGGGTCTTTTTTTGAGGGGGTCTTTTTTTGTGGGGGGTCTTTTTTAGGGGGTCTTTTTTTGGAGGGGGTCTTTTTTTTTTGGGGGGGGTCTTTTTTTGGCGGGGGTCTTTTTTGGAGGGGGTCTTCTATCTTGGGTAACGCTGGGACCTCACACCCTAGGCCCTTACTCAAGAGGGACAGTAACCACCCATGCACATTAGTCAGTGAAAAATCCCCGGGAGCTCGAACGATAATCGAACGCGCGACCACAGAATGACCAGACACGCTTTTAACCATTAGACCACGCAGGCTGTATGTGAATCTAGTGAAATAATTCTAAAATATTGATAAAAAAGTAGAAAAAGAGAATATACAGGCTATACGGCTATTAATTTGATCTATAGTTATAGTACGTAATAGTAGCTATATAGTAGTAGTAGACCGTAGATAACACTATAGTCGCCAGTCACTCGCCACTGCACTAATGTCGCCAGGCACAATATATAACGATTTTTAGCATCACTACAGCCTTGTATGTGCCACTGAAGACGTGTAGTGTGATGTACATAATATAACCTATACGAGCTATACGGCTATTAATATGATCTCTAGTTATAGTAGCAGTACATACGAACATACGAAAATAAGGAAGCTACAAGAGGCCATATGAGACCTACACGTGGTAGTTCCTGTAATAGCTGTTGTAGTAGTTAAACACATAAGAACGTAAGCTAGAACATAAGAACATAAGAACCTAAGGAAGCTACAAGAGGCTGGGAGACCTACACGTGGTAGTTCCTGTTACTTATACACTACCTACATCCACCTTTCATCCCCATCCATAACACTGTCCAGCCTCCTTTTAAAGCTGCCATACTCCTTTTAAAACTCCCATACACTCCTTATAAAACTCCCTATTAACTCAACACTAACTACCTAACGACTGAGTCCATCCCAATCACCACCCTATTTGTGAACCAGTTTCTCCCTATGTACTAAACACACAGCAATTGTAGCGTGCACAGCCTTGCCCGCACAGCACACACCACCAACAGCACACAGCTCAGCACCACACAACCCCAGCCGCCCACCAGCCCCGCCACGATCCTCCCGAAGGTGCTGGAGATAGTATAGGCCGCGTCCCTCTCGCCCAGCCGCTTACTGCAGGGTTGCACGGCCTCGTTCCAAGACAGAGACAGGTCGAAGGAGATGCACGTCTGTCTGAATCCTTCTGTCAACACCAACACCGCCGTCAATGCCACCACCACTTGGAGGACCACTAATATCATAGTTATCCCCGCGTACACCTGTAGAACATAAGAATATAAGGAAGCTACAAGAGGCCGCCAGACCCCCATAAGTAAAGAACATAAGGAAGCTACAAGAGAACATAAGGAAGCTACAAGAGGGCGTAAGACATAAAAACATAAGAACATAAGGAAGCTATAAGAGGCCGTGAGACATAAGAACATAAGGAAGCTACAAGAGGCCGTGAGACATAAGAACATAAGGAAGCTACAAGAGGCCGTGAGACATAAGAACATAAGGAAGCTACAAGAGGCCGTGAGACATAAGAACACAAGGAAGCTACAAGAGGCCGTGAGACATAAGAACATAAGGAAGCTACAAGAGGCCGTGAGACATAAGAACATAAGGAAGCTACAAGAGGCCGCCAGACCCCCATAAGTAAAGAACATAAGGAAGCTACAAGAGGCCGCCAGACCCCCATAAGTAAAGAACATAAGAACATAAGGAAGCTACAAGAGGCCGTGAGACATAAGAACATAAGAAAATAAGGAAGCTACAAGAGGCTGCGAGACCTACACGTGCACCATGGTAGTTCCTGTTACTTGGAACGGAAGGGTGAATATACCTACTCTATGTAATGGTGTCAGGAGTGGGATTGTGTTCAACATGGCCAATTCTTACCTTAGAAGCCGATGCCGCGGGGCCATGGCCAGCCGTGCGCCACACATGCAGCACACAGGCATGGGCCGTGGCCAGAGTGATGGCCAGACACGCCACCAGGATAGGAAGGTAGGCCGCTGCTTTACAGCCTGCCAAATCCTCGTTCCCCCAGTGGATTCCAAACCCTGGGGGCCTCGTGACGTACAGGGGGCACACGCGGGGCCCTTGGTGCTGCCAGGCCGCCGTCAGGAGCGCTAGGGGCACGGCCTGGACCATAGCCGTCACTGCCACTAAAACCTGGACCACCAAACAGGTCACTTCAAGTCTGGCGGATGATGTCTCTTCACTCAGACCTCCATGGCGGTTCAGTCTTTTCCTCACCGCGCCCCCACGTAACGGGGAGCGCCGACCCCCTTGTTTAGAGGTTTCTAGAGGCAGGAACTCGGGGTTGGGGGTTAGTGTTAGGGGTTGGGGAGGTTGTGGGGTTAGTATTCGGGGTGGTGAGTGATCGGAGTGGTCTGATATGTCACTCCAGTTCGGTGAGGAGTCCCTGCTGTGTGTTTGGGGGGCACAGAGGGGGCTGCGACCCCTGTGTTGGTGGTGGTGGTGGTCCCCCTCCATTGTACCTGGGGTGGCCTGGGGGGGAAAGGGGGTGTAAGAAGAGGGGTGGGGATTGAGAGGAGAGAGAGAGAGAGAGAGAGAGAGAGAGAGAGAGAGAGAGAGAGAGAGAGAAGAGAGAGAGAGAGAAAAAAAATTGAGAGAGGGAAAGAGAGAGAAGAGAGGGAAGGAAGGAAGGAAGGAAGGAAGGAAGAGAGAGAGAGAGAAAGA
>JACEEZ010007740.1:35000-47500 GCA_016584305.1 Chionoecetes opilio
AGGCTGTTGAGGTCATCTAGAGGTCAATGTTAGTCATGGAAAAGAAAGATGTAAGGGTCAGCCATAAGTAGACATTGATAGTTCTTAATGGTTGTCTAATTAACTACTCAAACAATTATCTTGGTTATCTAATTAACTACTCAAACAATTATCTTGGTGATCTAATTAACTACTCAAACAATTATCTTGGTTATGTAATTAACTACTCAAACAATTATCTTGGTTATGTAATTAACTACTCAATCAATTATCTTGGTTATGTAATTAACTACTCAAACAATTATCTTGGTTATGTAATTAACTACTCAAACAATTATCTTGGTTATCTAATTAACTACTCAAACAATTATCTTGGTTATCTAATTAACTACTCAAACAATTATCTTGGTGATCTAATTAACTACTCAAACAATTATCTTGGTTATCTAATTAACTACTCAATCAATTATCTTGGTTATCTAATTAACTACTCAAACAATTATCTTGGTTATCTAATTAACTACTCAAACAATTATCTTGGTTATCTAATTAACTACTCAAACAATTATCTTGGTTATCTAATTAACTACTCAATCAAAATAAAGGCTACAGAGTTATTGTATATTTCCAAATAATTAACTCACTCAGTACTGGTTATTATTTTTAATTGTATTTTTTCATTCTTTTTTTGGGGGGGGNTTTTTTTTTTTCGTCTCCCCTTTCTCTCCCCCCCCCCGGGTTTTTTTTCTTTTTTTTCCTTTTTCCTCTCCCTTTCCCCTTCTCTCTCTCTCTTTTCCTCTCCCTCTCTCTCTTTCCCCTTCCCTTCTCTCTTTTTTCCCCCTTCTCCTTTTTTTTTTTTTCCCCCCCCGAGGATTTAATAAAAAAAAATTTAAAATAGCCATTAAGAAGGAGGGGGTTTTCTCTCTCTCTTTCCACTTTCTAATTTTTAAAATTTTGGGGGGTAGGAGGCTGGGGGTTTGGCCCTTGAGACAGTTGAGAGTACCGGGGTTCGCATCCCGCGCAGGTATTGCTCCTTCAGCCACCAGAATGGGTGGTGAGGGGCTCTCTCTCTCTCTCTCTTCCTCTTCTCTCTCTCTCAGAAATCTAATTAAAAAAAAAAAAAGCAGAGGAGAGAGAGAAGAGAAGAGGGGGGAGAGAAAGAGAGAGAGGAGAGAAATTTCAACTTTATTATCACTTTATTAATTTTTATTATTATTTTATTATTTTAATTTATTACTGACCTGACAACCCCAAGGGGGGAAACCCCTCCCCTACTTCGGCGGAAAAACCCCACCCACAAATTTCCCCCGGGCCGGTGGAGGGGCCCCGCCTGTGGAAAAGGGGTCAATAGGTCAAAAGTAAGATGTTTTTTTTGGGGAGAGAGGGAGAGAGAGAAAAAGGAGAGAGGAGAGAGAGAGAGAGGGGGGGAGAGAGAGAGAGAAGAGAGAGAGTTTTGAGAGAAGAGGGGAAGGGGGATTGAATATAAATAAACAAAAAGAAGAGAGAGAGAGAGGAGAGAGAAGAAGAGAGAGAAAAGAGAGAGAGAGAAGGAGAGAGAGAGAGGGAAAAGAGGAGAGAGAGAGAGAGAAGAGAGAGAGGAGAGGGAGCGAGGAGAAGAGAGGAGGGGGGAGAGGAGAGGGGAGAGGAGAGAGAGAGGAGAGAGAGAGAGGGGAAAAGGAGGAAGAGAGGGGAGAGGGGAAAAAAGGCAAGAAGGAAAATTTATGGTGCAAGAGACAAAAAATTTTGGGGTTTTTTTTGTTTTTTGGTTTTTATAAAATTTATGTTATTAATTTTTTTTTAAATTCAAATTAAAAAAAATAGGATTTTTTATATATAAATATAATATTTTAGAAAAAGGCCCCACACTTTTTTAAAAAAATGTTGATCCTGGCAAAATAAAAATTGCCATCGGGATCTCTAGGCTGTTGGGGGTCATCAAAGGGTCAATGTTAGCATGGAAAAGAAAGATGTAAGGGTCAGCCATAAGAGACTTGATAGTTCTAATGGGTTACTAATTAACTACTCAATCAATTATCTTGGTGATTAAATTAATACCAAACAATTATCTGGTGATCTAAAAAACTAATCAAAAAATTATCTTTGGGTTTTCTAATTAACTAGTCAAAACAAATTTGGGGATCTAATTAAATACTCCATCAATTATCTTTGGTTTATCTAATTAATACAAAAATTATTTGGTTATCTAAATTTAATACTCAAACAATTATCTTGGTTATCTAATTTAAATACTCAAAACAATTTTCTTGGGTTTTTAATTAACTACTCAAACAATTTTTGGCTACTAATTTAAATACCAAAAAATTATCTTGGTATCTAATTAACTATCAAACAATTTTCTTTGGGTTTCTAATTAATACTCAAACAATTATCTTGGTTATCTAATTTAAATCAAAAATTATCTTGGTTATTTTAACTTCAATCAATTTTCTTTGGGTTTTCTAATTAATACCAAACAATTATCTTGGATCTAATTAACTACTCAAACAATTATCTGGTTATTAATTAACCTCAATCAAAAATCTGGTTTTCTAATAACTCTCAAAAAAAATTATTTGGTTATCTAAATTAACTACTAAACAATTTCTTGGGGTCTAATTTAAAACCCCAAACAATTATCTTGGTTACTAATTAACTACTCAAACAATTATCTTGGTTTTTCTAATTAATACTCAAACAATTACTTTGGTTATTAATTAACTACCAAACAATTTCTTGGTTATCAATTTAAATATCAAACAATTATTTGGCTATTAATTTAAAAACTCAACAATTATTTTTGGGTTTTTAATTAACTACTCAAACAATTTTTGGTTATCTAATAACTACTCAAACAATTATCTTGGTTATGTAAAATTCCCCAAACAATTATTTGGTTAGTAATTAAAAAACTCAAACAATTTTCTTTGGTTTGTATTAATACTAAAAAATTTTCGGTTATGTAATTAACTATCAAACAATTATCTTGGTTTCTAATTAAATACAAAAAAAATTTTCTTGGGTTATTTAATTAACTACTCAAACAATTATCTTGGTTATCTAATTAACTACTCAATCAATTATCTTTGGGTTTTTTAATTAACTACTCAAACAATTATCTTGGTTATCTAATTTAAATACTCAAAAAAATTATCTTGGTTATGTAATTAACTACTCAACAATTATCTTGGCTATCTAATTAACTACTCAAACAATTTTCTTGGTTATTTAATAACTACTCAATCAATTATCTTGGCTATCTAATTAACTACTCAAAAAAATTATCTTGGGGTTTTTTAATTAACTACTCAATCACTTATCTTGGCTATCAATTAACTACTCAAAAAATTATCTTGGTTATTTAATTAACTACTCAATCAATTATCTTGGCTATCTAATTAACTACTCAATCAATTATCTGGCATATCTAATTAAGACTCAAACAATTATCTTGGTTATCTAATTAACTACTCAAACAATTATCTTGGTTATCTAATTAACTACTCAATCAATTATCTTGGTTATCTAATTAACTACTCAAACAATTATCTTGGTTATCTAATTAACTACTCAATCAATTATCTTGGTTATCTAATTAACTACTCAAACAATTATCTTGGTTATCTAATTAACTACTCAAACAATTATCTTGGTTATCTAATTAACTACTCAAACAATTATCTTGGCTATCTAATTAACTACTCAATCAATTATCTTGGTTATCTAATTAACTACTCAAACAATTATCTTGGTTATCTAATTAACTACTCAATCAATTATCTTGGTTATCTAATTAACTACTCAAACAATTATCTTGGTTATCTAATTAACTACTCAATCAATTATCTTGGTTATCTAATTAACTACTCAATCAATTATCTTGGTTATCTAATTAACTACTCAAACAATTATCTTGGTTATCTAATTAACTACTCAAACAATTATCTTGGTTATCTAATTAACTACTCAATCAAAATAAAGGATAGAGTAATTAACCAATATCGTTTTTATAATTGTAATTTACTTTCATTCTTTTTTTTTTGGGGGGGGGGGTAGACTATTTTTTTGGGGGGGGGCTAGACATATATTATTTTTTTGGGGGGGGGGTAGACATATATTTTTTTTGGGGGGGGTAGACATAATTTTTTTTTTTGGGGGGGGGGCTAGACATATTTTTTTTTTGGGGGGGGGGGCAAGGGACTTTTTTTTTTTTTGGGGGGGGGCTAGACATTATTTTTTTTGGGGGGGGGGCTAGACATAAAAAAAAAATTTTTGGGGGGGGGGGCTAGACATGTTTTTTTTTTTGGGGGGGGGTAGACATATTTTTTGGGGGGGTAGACATATATTTTTTTTGGGGGGGGTAGACATATTTTTTTTTGGGGGGGTAGACATATATTTTTTTTTGGGGGGGGGGGGGGGGGGGCTAGACATATATTTACGTTTTTGGATGTTAGCTAGTGAACAAAATAGATATCTTAGACACTCCTAATGGTAAATTAATCAGATGCATTACTACAAGAATATTTGATGGTAAAACGTGTGCCTAATGAACGGTACGCACCCTAAAGGATTGATTTTGAGATCATTCACATTATGATACTTTGAACAGCTACCTTAAGCTATTCATTTGAGACTGCTATCATACATTGTTGTAATACCTATGGCTAGACCTTTCAAATGATACCACATAAGTTTGGCCACCTCATAGGGTACCGGCCACCTCATAGGGTACCGGCCACCTCATAGGGTACCGGCCACCTCATAGGGTACCGGCCACCTCATAGGGTACCGGCCACCTCATAGGGTACCGGCCACCTCATAGGGTACCGGCCACTCAAGGGTACCGGCCACCCATGGGTCCCGGGCCCCCTCATGGGGCGGAAAAACCCGGCCACCTCATAGGGTACCGGCCACCCCCATAGCTGACGGACTAAATCTTTCCTACCCTGACTTTACTACTACTACCTACTACTTATGGTTGCTACCCTTATCTCTTCTTTGTTATCTACAGGAGTGCGGCGTCACGGGCAAGTCCTACACCTACAGCAGCCTACAGGACCTCTGGCGGCGGTGTGGGGGGGCGCTGCGGGGCCGGGGGATGGGGCGGGGCGACGTGGCGTGCCTGTTAATGCTAAACTCACCAGATTTGGGGGGGGTTTGTGTTGGGGGTTCTTTGCATCGGGCGCCTCCCCCCCTATCAAACCCCCCCTTTCCCCGGGGACGTCTGGGGGGGGGGGTGGGGTGGGGAGGGGTTAGGGGTTTTAATTGGGGTTTTTAGGTGTATTGGGGGAAATTGGTTTTCGGGGTGAAATAGGATTTTTGGGGTAAATGGGGGTGTTAGGGAAATTTTTTGGGGGTTTTTTGGGGTTTAAAATTTTTTAACCCAAAACCCCTTAAACCCCTTTTCAACCTTTAACCCCATTTCCCCTTTTAACCCCCCCAACCCCCTTTTTCAACCCTTAAATTAAAACCCCAAAAACCCTTTTTCAACCCTTTAAATTTTTAAACCAAACCCCCAACCCAATCACCCAAAACCTTTTAATTTAACCCAATAACCCCTTTAACCTAATAAAACCCCCCTTAAACCCCCCCAACCCAAAACCTTTTTCAACCCTAAACAACCCCCACTTTTTAAAAAAAACCCCCCCAAATTTAAAAACTTTGGGGAACAATTCCCCAGAAACCCTTTTTTCACACAAATTTAACCCTCCCCATCCCCCCCCCCTTCCACAGGGACCCCTCCAACTTTAAAAAAACCCTTTTCATTAAAATAAAAAAAAAAATTTTAAATAAAAAAAAAAAAAGGGGGGTTTTTTAAAAAAAAATTTTTTAAAAAAAAATAAAAAAAAAATTTAAAAAAAAAAAAAAAGGGGGGGGGGGGAAAAAAAAAAATTAAAAATAAAAGGGAAAAAAAAGGGGGGGGAAAAAAAAAAAAAATTTTTGGGGGGGAAAGGAGGAAAGGGGGGGGAAGGGAAAGGGGGAAAAGGGGAAAAGGGGGTTTAAAAAAAAAGGGGGAAAAATAAAAAAAAAAAAAAATTTTTTTTAAAAAAAAGGGGTTAAAATTTTAATTAAAAAAAAATTTAAAAAAAATTAGTGAAAATTTTTTTTTTTTTTTGGGGGGGGGGGGGGGGCCCCCCCCCCCCCCCTTTAAAAAGGGGGGGGGGGGGGCCCCCCCCCTTTTTTTTAAACCCCCCCCCTTTTTTCAAATTTTTTTAAGGGGGTTAAAAAAAAAAAAATTTTTGGGGGGGGCCCCCCCCCCCCCCCCCGTTTTAGAAAGGGGGGGGGGAAAGGGGTAAGGGGGGGAAGGGGAAAAGGGGGGAAGAGGGGAAAGGGAAACCCCAAAGCCCCGGCCCCCAAAAGGGGTTTAAGGGGGGGGAGAGAGAGAGAGGGGGAGGAGAGAGAGGGGAGAGAGAAGAAGGGGAGGAGGAAAGGGAGGAGGGGAAAAAAAGGGAAAGGGGAGAAGAAGAGAGAGGAAAAAAGAAGAGAGAAGAAAAAAAAGGGGAAAAAAGAAAAAGAAGAAAAAAACAAAAAGAAAAAAAAAAAAAAAAAAAAAAAAAAAGGGGAAAAAAAAAAAAAAAAAAAAAAAAAAAAAAAAAAAAAAAAAAAAATAAAAATAATAATCAAAAAAAAAATTAAAAAACGCCCCTATACCTTCCTTTCTTCCTTCCTCTCTCCCCTCTTCTCCTCTCTCTCCCACACTCCTCCCTCTCACAACCTCCCTTCTCTCTTCTATCACCCCCTTCTCTCTCCCCCTTTCTCTCCACCCGCCCTCTCTCCTCTCTGTCTAACTTCCTTATATTTCGGCATTACAATCACTCTCTATACACACACACACACACCCCTTTCCTCCTCCCTCTCTCTCTCCCCCCTCCCTCTCTCACACCCCCCTCTCCCCCTTCAGTACCAGGAGGGGACAATGCGTGCTCCTGTATTCCAGCGGACCACCGGGGTCCCAAAGGGGGCCCCCACCAGCAGGGCCCCATACGCCCAAAACATTCCCCCCCGCCGTTCTCCCCCCCAAAGTGAATGCCTTCTCCCCCACGACGGGTGAGAGAGAAGAGGAGAGGGGAGAGAGAGAGAGGAGAGAGAGAGAGAGAGAAAGAAAAGAGGAGTCAGAGGAGAGAGAGCAGACACAGACAGAGAGAAAGACAGACAGAAAAAGAGAACAGACGACAGAGAGAGAGACAAAAAAGAACAGACAGACAGAAGACAGCGACGAGAGAAAAACAGACAAGCGGGGGAAAGAGAAGACAGAAGAGAGAAGAGAGGGGAAGAGAAGAGACAGACAGACAACGACAGACAGAGGAGAGAGAGAGGAAGAGAGAGAGAGAAAAGGGGAAAAAGGGAGAGAGAGAGGAGAGAGAAGAGAGAGGAGAGAGGGAAAAGGGGGAGGAAGAGAGAGAGAGTTATATAGTGTGAAAAAAAATATACCCTACTTCAAAAAATTCCTTTTTTCAAGGGAAGAGAGGAGAGAGAGAGAGAGAGAGAGAGAGAAAGAGAGAGAGAGAAGAGAGAGAGAGAAAACCACACACCACACAGAGAGACACACACACACCACACACACATACCGAACCAAAAACCCAAAAAAAACCCCATTTACTCAACAAAAACACACCTTTTCAAAAAAAACCAAAATTTTCCTCCCAAACCTCACCCCTTTCCCCAAAATAAAAAACCCCTTTTTCTCCCCCCCCCCCCTGCACCTCTCCTCTCCCTGGGTGTTAATGGGGTGCCAGGGGCTTTCAGGGGACAGTACTGGGGTTTATGCCGTTTTCCATGCCCCGGGGAATCTATACTTGTTTAAAATTTTAGTTGTTCAAGGGCGAAGGTTTTTGCGCTGCCCATTTTTTACCCGAGTTTTTCCTTTCTGCTGCATTAAAAATAAGGTTAGTAGTGGGGGTGGGGGGTTTTGTGGGTTGGTGTGTGTGTGGGGGTGGGTTGTGTTTGGGGGGGGGTTGGGGGGGGGGGGGTGGGTGTGGGGGGGGTTTTGGGGGGGTTTGTTGTGGGTGTGGGTGGTGTGGGTGGGGGGGGTTGTGGGGGTGGGTTTGGGGTTTGGGGGGGGTGTGTGGGTGTGGGGGGGTGGGGGGGGGGGTTGGGGGGGGGTGTGGGGGGTGGGGGGATATTATGTAGCTGGTGTGGATGTGGTTGGTTTTGTTTGGATAGGGTGGGTGGGGGTGATGTGGGGGGTATGAGGGATTTTTTTGGATTGGGATTTTTTGTGTGGATATGTGGATATATGGATTTTTTTTGTGCGTGTGGCTATGTGGATTTTTGTGGATATGGATTTGTTGTGTGGGTATGTTTTTTTTGTGGATATGTGGTTTTTGGGGGGATATATAAATTTTTGTGTGGATATATGGATTTTGTGTGTGGATATATGGACTTTTTGTGTGTGGATATGTGGATTTTTTGTGTGGATGTGGATTTTTTGTGTGGATATATGGATTTTTGTGTGGATATATGGAATTTTTGTGTGGATATATAGATTTTTTGTGTGGAAATGGTGGATAATAAAAAAGTGGATGTGGATATTACAGGTGGGTATCCTGCATGTGGTTCCGCCTCTCCTACACTTCCTGGTCAACCATCCACACGTGACCTCGGCTGACCTGACCTCGCTGCGGGGGGTCATGTGTGCCGCCGCCCCCTGCCCCCCCGCCGCCGCTGCTGCCCTCAAGGAGAAGGCCCCTAACGACATATTCTTTCAAGAAGGTGTGTGTGTGTGTGTGTGTGGGTGTGTGTAGGGTGTGGGTGGGTGTGTGTAGGGTGTGGGTGGGTGTGTGTGTGGTGTGTGTGTGTGGGCAGGTGTGTGTGTGTGTGGGTGGGGGGGGGGGGGGGTGGGTGGTGTGTGTGGTGGGTGTGTGTGTGTGGGGGTGGGGGTGGGGGGTGGGGTGTGGGTGTGTGGGTGTGTGTGTGTGTGGTGGGTGTGGGTGTGTGGGTGTAGTGGGGCTGTGTGGTGTGAGGGTGTGTGGTGTGTGGGGTGAGGGGGGGGGGGGGTGGGGTGGTGTGGTGTGTGGAGGACTGAGAGAGAGAAGAAGTGGAAGAGTGACAGGATGTTTATGCCTTTTAGTGAGAGAGAGAGAGAGAGGAGAGAGAGAGAGAGACGAGAGAGAGAGGGAGAGAAGAGGAGAGAGGAGGAGAGAGAGAGAGAGAGAGAGAGAGAGAGAGAGAGAGAGAGAGAGAGAGGAGAGAGGAGGAGATGAGAGAGAGAAGAGAGAGAGAGAGAGAGAGAGTGTGTCATTTATTTTCTTGTGTGTGTGTGTGACCTATCTATCTTGACCTGTTGTGTGTGTGTGTGTGTGTTAAATTTGACCTATCATAACCTGTTTTCAGCGTGTGTGTGTGTGTGTGTGTGTGTGACCTAACCTGACCTCCTCCCCCCCAGCCTATGGTATGACCGAGACCATGCCCACCCATTTCACGCCCCTGGGTCACGAGCGGCTGGGGTCATGTGGTCACCTCCTCCCTGGGGTGCGGGCCAGGGTGGTGGGCCTCCCCTGCCACACCCCCGTACCCCCCAACACCCCGGGGGAGCTGTGGGTGAAGGGGCCTGGGGTGAGTGTGTGTGTGTGTGTGTGTGTGTGTGTGTGTGTGTGTATTCATCTAGTTGTATTTTAGATGAATAGTAGATGAATGGGAGTGAAAGAGGAGTTATAGAAGGGGGTGACAAAGGTGTAGTAAAAGTTGTAGAAGGGGTTGTGGGGTGTAGTAGGGGTTATAGAAGGGGTTTTTGAAGGGTATAGAAGGGGTTGTGGGAGGGGTGAATAAGGGTTGAGGGGTTTTTGATGGGTTGTAGTAGGGGTGAGTAGTAGTAGTAGTAGTAGTGGTAGTGGTAGTAGTAGTAGTCAGTAGTAGTAGCAGTAGTAGTAGCAGTAGCAGTAACAGTAGCAATGTTTCCTAGGTAATGGCTGGCTACTTTAATAACCCAGTAGCAGTAGCAGTAGTAGTAGTAGTAGTAGTAGCAGTAGTAGTAGTAGTAGCAGTAGTAGCAGCAGCAGTAGTAGTAGTAGTAGTAGTAGTAGTAGTAGTAGTAGTAGTAGTAGTAGTAGTAGTAGTAGTAGTAGTAGTAGTAGTAGTAGTAACAGCAGCAACGTTCCCTAGGTCATGGCTGGCTACTTCAATAATCCCGAAGCCACCCGAGACATTTTCACCGCAGATGGCTGGCTCAAAACAGGCGACGTGGTGACCTATGACGAGGACGGCTACTTCTACGTGGTGGACCGCATCAAGGAGCTCATCAAGGTCAAGGGTCACCAGGTAAGACACATTGACCTTTGACCCACGACCCAATAAACCAAAAAAAAAAAAAAATGTCGTCCGAGCGATTTTTTTCCGTAACGTAAATTATGTTTGGAAATATTTTAATACTGTAGTGAATGATTGATGTCCAGTGTGTTGATATAGCTTGCTGTGGGTGTGTGTGTGTGTGTGTGTGTGTGTGTGTGTGTGTAGGTGTGGGTGTAGGTGTGTGTGGGTGTGGGGGTGTGTGTGTGTGGGTGTGTGTGTGTGTAAGGGTGTTGATGTAGCCTGCTCTGTATTACACACAATATATTTATTTACTACTAGCTTATAAATGATAGGACTCAATGTTTTGTGTTGTTATTATCATCACTACTGACTGACTGACTGACTGACTGACTAGCTGGCTGACTTGACTGATTAGATGGCTGAGTGGGTGGAGTGGTGAGTGAGTGAGTGTGAGTGAGTGTTTGTGTGAGTGTGAGTGAGTGAGTGACTGAGTGGGTGGCTGACTGGTTAGCTGACTGACTGACTGGGTGGGTGAGTGAGTGACTGGCTGTGTGTGAGTGAGTGAGTGAGTGAGTGAGTGGCTGACTGGGTGACTGACTGACTGACTGTCTGACTGATTAGCTGGCTGATGGGTGGGTGACTGACTGATTAGCTGGCTGAGTGACTGAGTGACTTGACTGACTGAATGGGTGGGTGGGTGACTGACTGACTGACTGGGTGCCTGCCTGCCTGTCTTCCTTCCTGCCTAACTAACTGACTGACTGAATCATAACCCCATACACTGACAACAAACAAAATAATATTAAAACTGTCCTCAAAATGAATCGCCTTTTTCCCTTCCTAGGTCTCCCCTTCGGAACTCGAGGCCGAAATCATACTTACGGGGCTTGGAGGCATGGTGGGGAGACGAGAGCTAGGGGAGTACTACTTCTGGGGAGCCCAGCTACGGAGGAGATGGTGAGGGTTTGTGAAGGAGAGGTTGGCGCCGCATAAACAGCTGAGAGGTGGTGTTGTTTTTGTAGAGGAGCTGCCCAAGAGTCCTGCCGGGAAGCTGCTGAGGAGGGCGCTGAAGGAGGGGTTGTAGGGGGGTTGTAGGAGGGGTTGTTGAGGTTGTAGAAGGTGTAGGAGGGGTTGTAGAGGTTGTAGAAGAGTCTAGGGGGGTGTGTAGAGGGTTGTAAGGAGGGGTTGTAGAGGTGTGAAGGGTGGTGAGAGAGGTGTGAAGGGTTGTAGAGGTTGTAGAAGGGGTGAAAAAGGTGTAGTAGAGGTTGTAGAAGGGGTGAAAGAGGTGTAGAAGGAGTTGTAGAGGTTGTAGAAGGGTGAAAGAGGTGTAGAAGGGGTTGTAGAGGTTGTAGAAGGGTAAAGTGTAGAAGGGTTGTAGAAAGTGTAGAAGGGTGAAAAAGGTGTAGAGGTTGTAGAAGGGGTGAAAGAGGTTTTTGATGGGTTATAGAGGGGGTATAGAAGGGGTTGTGGGGTATAGAAGGGGTTGTAGGAGGCTGAAGGAGGGGTTGTAGGGTATAGAAGGGGTTGTAGAGGTGTAGAAGAGGTAAAGGATAGAGGGGTGGTGGGGGGGTTAAAGGAGGGGTTGTAGGGTGTAGGAGGGGTGAATAAGGGTTGAGGGGTTGTAGTAGGGGTGAGAGGGGTTTTTGAAGGGGTGAATAAGGTGTATCAGGGGTTGTAGAGGAGCTTGAGAGAGTATAGAAGAGGTTGTGGGGTGTATGAGGTGAAATAAGGGGTTGTAGGTCAGTCAGTCAGTCAGTCAGCCAGCCAGCCATCCAGTAATTCAGTCAGTCAGCCAGCCAGCCATCCAGTCAGTTAGTCAGCCACCCATCCAGTCAGTCAGTCAGTCACCAAACCAGTAAATCAGTCAGCCAGTCCAGCCAGTCAGTCAGTCAGCCAGTCAGCCAGTCAGTCAGTTAGCCAGTCAGTCAGCTAGTCAGTCAGTTAGCCAGTCAGTCAGTCAGTCACTACTACTAAAACTGTTTGTAAAAGTTATATTATTATTATTATTATTGTTATAAGAAAAATATATTAAAATTATTATTGCCTTGAAATGAAATAATGATATCAATACCAAAGGTTTTTATTATCATATCTAAACATGTTATTGAACAGATTTTAAAGATAGCTTTATACATGGGGAGAGAGAGAGAGAGAGAGAGAGACAGACATACAGCCACACACAGAGAGAGAGAGAGAGACAGACACAGAGAGACATACAGCCACACACAGAGAGAGAGAGAGACAGACACAGAGAGACAGCCAGAGAGAGAGACAGC
>JACEEZ010007740.1:50000-52500 GCA_016584305.1 Chionoecetes opilio
CCCGCCGGCCCCGTGCCAGGCCGGAAGCCCGGGGGGGGCTCCACCCCCTCGGCCATCTCCCTGGCCCTCTCCTGGCGCGCCCGCTCCTCCCAGTCCTCGATGGGGAAGGCCTCCGCGTTGAAGCGGGACAGGTCAATGACGGGGGCACGCAGGGCCACCGCACCCCCGGGGGACGCCTCCTCGGGGGTGGGGGAGCGGGGGTGGTGGAGGTGCAGGTGGTGGTGGTGGTGGTCTGGCTCAGGACGCCTCATGCTGGGGCACATGCAGCCCCCGCACCCCACGGCCGCGGCCCCGGCGCCGCCCCCCGCCCCCACGGCCTCCGCCTCAGCCTCCCCCTTGGAGGGTCTGAGGCGACAGTTGAGGCGCAGGGTCCAGGGGGCCTTCTTCTTCTTGGGCTGTGGCGGGGCGTGGGGTGGCGGGGCCTTGGCCTTGTGGCGGTGGCGCTTGGGGAAGGCCAGGGTACGCAGGCGGCCGCCCCGCGGGGGTGACGGCCGGCCCTCCACGCCCCCCACACACTCAACCTCCAGCTGCACGCGCACCCTGCACGAGGAACACCAATGGCTGCACCCCGCCCCAGCCCCAGCCCCGGCCCCAGCCCCAGCCCCGGCGTGAGGCCCACAGCTGCACCCGCTGGGGGGGGCTGCCGAGGCCCCCGGGGTGGAGGAGGGGGAGTCCGGGCGGGTGTGGTGGTGGTGGTAGTGGTGGTGGGGGGGCAGGGCGCGGGGGGGCGTCACCACCACGGGGGGGCGTGGGTCAGGGGCGTGGGCAGTGCCGTACAGGTTAGCGGTGGAGGACAGACCCCCACCACCACAGCTGCAGGAACCCACGGCCCCCGCCCCCGGCCCCGCACCCCCGCCCCCGCCACAACACACTGCTGCGGCTGCTGTGTCCCTGTCCTGCTGTGCCTCCCTGCTGGCCTGCTGCTGCTGCTGCTGCTGTTGCCACTGCTGTTGCTGCTGCACGCGCTGCCGCACCTGCTGAGGGCTGGTGGGGGGCTCCTGGGGGGCGTCCATGGGGTGAGGGGGGTGGTGGTGGTGGTAGTGGTGGTGGTGGTGGTGGTAGCTGGCAGCCGGGCCCATGGCGGCCTCAGGGGCGACCCATGATGCTGGGGGACCCCTCCTTCACGGGCTGGGGGCGGGGCGGGGGTAGTGGGGGGGGGAGGGAGAGCACCAGTCTGGAACAAAACAGTAGTGTCAGTAACTGTGTGTGTGTGTGTGTGTGTGTGGTGTGTGTGTGTGTGTGTGTGTGTCAGAGGCACTTCCACAAATTGCGGAAGTCCGAATTTGTTTGCGGATTATTCGGACTTTGACATTATTCAGACCTCCTTTTTTTTTTCAGGGGTCGAAATTTCCTAGCTGTAATATATACACCTAGAATTTTTTTTTTTTTTTTCAGGGGTCGAAATTTCCTAGCTGTAATATATACACCTAGAATTTTTTTTTCTTTTTTTTCAGGGGTCGAAATTTCCTAGCTGTAATATATACACCTAGAATTTTTTTTTTTTTTTTTTTTTCGGGGGTCGAAATTTCCTAGCTGTAATATATACACCTAGAATTTTTTTTTTTTTTTTCAGGGGTCGAAATTCCTAGCTGTAATATATACACCTAGAATTTTTTTTTTTTTTTTTTTCAGGGGTTCGAAATTTCCTAGCTGTAATATATACACCTAGAATTTTTTTTTTTTTTTTTCAGGGGTCGAAATTTCCTAGCTGTAATATATACACTAGAATTTTTTTTTTTTTTTTTTTCAGGGGTCGAAATTTCCTAGCTGTAATATATACACCTAGAATTATTATTTTTTTTTTTTTCAGGGGTCGAAATTTCCTAGCTGTAATATAACACCTAGAATTTTTTTTTTTTTTTTTCGGGGTCGAAATTTCCTAGCTGTAATATATACACCTAGAATTAATTTTTTTTTCTTTTTTTTCAGGGGTCGAAATTTCCTAGCTGTAATATATACACCTAGAATTTTTTTTTTTTTTTTTTTCAGGGGTCGAAATTTCTAGCTGTAATATATACACCTAGAATTTTTTTTTTTTTTTTTTTTTCAGGGGTCGAAATTTCCTAGCTGTAATATATACACCTAGAATTTTTTTTTTTTTTTTTTTCAGGGTCGAAATTTCCTAGCTGTAATATATACACCTAGAATTTTTTTTTTTTTTTTTTTTTCAGGGGTCGAAATTTCCTAGCTGTAATATATACACCTAGAATTTTTTTTTTTTTTTTTTTTTCAGGGGTCGAAATTTCCTAGCTGTAATATAACACCTAGAATTTTTTTTTTTTTTTTTTTCAGGGTCGAAATTTCCTAGCTGTAATATATACACCTAGAATTTTTTTTTTTTTTTTTTTTCAGGGTCGAAATTCTAGCTGTAATATATACACCTAGAATTTTTTTTTTTTTTTTTTTCAAGGGTCGAAATTTCCTAGCTGTAATATACACACCTAGAATTTTTTTTTTTTTTTTTTTTCAGGGGTCGAAATTCCTAGCTGTAATATATACA
>JACEEZ010007740.1:57500-60000 GCA_016584305.1 Chionoecetes opilio
CCTTATCCACACACACACACACACACACACACAGACCTTATCCCACACACACACACACAGACCTTTTCCACACACACACACACACAGACCTTATCCACACACACACACACCACAGACCTTACCCACACACAAAACACACACACAGACCTTATCCTCACACACACACATAGACCTTATCCACACACACACACAGACCTTATCCACACCACACACAGACCTTACCCACACACACACACACACACACAGACCTTATCCACACACACACAACACACACACAAGACCTTATCCACAACACAACAACACACATCCTACCCACAGACCTTATCACACACAACAACATCACACAACTACACACAACACAGACCTTATCCACACACACACCACACATCCTCCCACACAGACCTTACCCACACACACACAGACCTTATCCACACACACAACACACAGACCTTATCCACACACAACACACATCCTCCACACAGACCTTATCCCACACACACACACAGACCTATCACACACACACACACACAGACCTTATCCACACACACACCTACACACAGACCTTATCCACACACAACACACAGACCTTATCCACACACACACACACATCCTCCCACACAGACCTTACCACACACACACACAGACCTTATCCACACACACACACACACACACACACACACAGACCTTATCCACACACACACACACACACAGACCTTATCCACACACACACACACACACACACAGACCTTATCCCACACACACACACACACACACACAGACTTATCCACACACACACACACCACACAACCTTATCCACACACACACACACACAGACCTTATCCACACACACACACATCTCCCACACAGACCTTACCCACACACACACACACAGACCTTATCCACACAAAACACACACACACATCCTCCCACACAGACCTTACCCACACACACACACAGACCTTATCCACACACACACACAGACCTTATCCACACACACACACACACATCCTCCCACACAGACCTTACCCACACACACACACAGACCTTATCCACACACACACACACAGACCTTATCCACACACACACACACACCACACACAGACCTTATCCACACACACACACACAGACCTTATCCACACACACACACACATCCTCCCACACAGACCTTACCCACACACACACACAGACATCCTGCCTTATCCACACACACACACAACACACACACACACACACACACCTTATCCACACACACACACACACACAGACCTTATCCACACACACACACAGACCTTATCCACACACACACACACACACAGACCTTATCCACACACACACACACACAGACCTTATCCACACACACACACATCTCCCACACAGACTTACCCACACACACACACAGACCTATCCACACACACACCACAGACCTTATCCACACACACAGCACAGACCTATCCACACCACACACAGACCTTACCCACACACACAACACAACCTTATCCACACACACCACACAGACCTATCCACACACACCAAGACTATCACACACACACCACAGACTTATCCACACACACACACAAGACCTTATCAAACACACACAAAATTTCTCACACAGAACCTTACCCACACACACAAGACCTTATCCACCACACACAGACTTTATCCACATCGACAACAGACCTTATCCACAACCATCCTCTTATCCCAACACACAAGATCCTTTACCTACACACACACACATCCTCTAGCCACACACAACACACACACTTTATCCCACACACAACACAACAAGTATACGCACACACACATATAGTACCTTCCAGCGGGCAATATCCACGTCTCCACACTATCCACAGGGAGGCCAGGGTGTGGATAGGGTGTGGATAAGGGCAAGGTATAATCCAGCTTCCTCCCACCCTGGATGTCACACACTGAATGGCTGCAAATGGCCTTGATGACGTCATGGCCTCGGTGACGTCACGGATACGGTGACGTCACAGATTGTCACATGGTAAACAAGGGTCATTTAAGCTATTTCAAGGTGATTTAGGTCAATATAGGTCATTAGTATGGGTTAATGACTATATATTAAGGGTATTTTAGGTTTTATTAAGGGGTGTTATGGTTATTTGGGGGTTTTTATGATAATTTTGGGACTAGTTTTTGTGACGTCATTGATTGTGTGTGTGAATATCAGAGACTTTTGTAATTTAATATAAAATTTACTAATAGAATCAAAAGCTATACAAGTCTATGCATATATAATAATTCTAACAGGTACTATTATATAACAGCGTTAAATGTCTAGTAAATGTAGTTATAGATATGAGAAAGTTAGAAATTTAGATACTCATTTGACTGTTTATTGTTTGATTTGGCGCGGAAAAAACTGTGTGTGGAAAAGATATGTGACGGAAAAATGACCCGTCTCATTTTATCATTCATCCTTAGTGCTTAGTGTTAGTATATATAATATCTGTCTCTCTCTGTCTATTTATATATC
>JACEEZ010007740.1:65000-70000 GCA_016584305.1 Chionoecetes opilio
GCCATTGTAATTTGAGGCCCAGAACGTAATTGCCATTGTAATTTGAGGCCCAGAACGTAATTGCCATTGTAATTTGAGGCCCAGAACGTAATTGCCATTGTAATTTGAGGCCCAGAACGTAATTGCCATTGTAATTTGAGGCCCAGAACGTAATTGCCATTGTAATTTGAGGCCCAGAACGTAATTGCCACAAATCAACATGTAGCTAAAATGGCCTAAATAACAACATTTTTATCCCATCTGTGCAAGTTCTGCAAGGATTCTCAATCCCAGCGTCTTACAGAAGAAATTCTGAACAAAGTCATGGTTACAAATTGCTTTTACAATCGTTCAGCAGTCTGAGCTATATATATGGTATAGTAGAATGTTTTGCATACAGGTCGGTTGCCTGAATTTTATTTCGAGGGGAATCGTTACCGTAGATAACAGTAAAGTCGCCACCTGCAGTAATGTCGCCAGGCGCCATATATAAGGAATGATAGCCTCACTACTGCTGTGTCTGTGCCACTGAAGATGATACACAGTAGTTTATATCATGACTGTATAATCTACCCTGTTTCAGCGTTGTTTTATGCTTTGTAGCTGCAAATATAACTGTTGCGTATTTTGCTTCTCACGTTTTTCTTGGCGCGACGACACAGTAGCTGATCACCTTTCGGGCGGCAGGACACAAAACTTGCCAGATCTTTCAAATTTGAATAGAATTTGTTTTTACGTTGGCAGAGGAATTTTTATATATCCAAGCATCTTCCGCAGCTAATATATATAGAGACTTGTTTTACTTTACCTCTAATTTCCCTGAATTCCCCAGAGTGGCGACTCAACTGTTGGGTTAAAATACTAGCTGGCGACTTTACTGTAGTAGGTATAGTGAGGTCGCCACTCGGTTTTATTTTAGTAATTTGTTCATTTATAGCCCTACTATGACACAGATGAAGACACAAAATGACACAGACTCTCCAGATAGCCCCTTCTAACTGTCCTGAAATCATGGATGTACAAATGTAACTATTAACGCCACCACACGTCTGTACATAACAAAGAAACCTTGGCCTGGCGACCTTACTGTTATCTACGCTACTACTACTACTACTACCACCACCACCACTACTACTACTACCACTACCATTACTACTACTTCTTTACCACCACCACCACTACTACTACTACTACTACTACTTTACCACAACCACCACCACTACTACTTCTTTACCACAACCACTACTACTACTACTACTACTACTACTACTACTACTACCTTGGCCTGGCGACTTTACTGTTGTCTACGGTATAATAACTGACTGTCTCTGTCTCTTTTTAGTAATATTTTGATGTGTAGTGTGTGTATAGACTTTTAGCTGTTCTTTTTAGTAACTATATAATACTTTTAGGTGACGGGACCGCAGTGCTGGGAAGGAAATTACAGGAACACAGTCTGAGATCCCATAGGTCAACCACCACCACCACCACCTAACTACTACAGTCAACTACCACCTAACTACTACAGTCAACTACCACCTAACTACTACAGTCAACCACCACCTAACTACTACAGTCAACCACCACCTAACTACTGCCTACTAACCACCCAACCAGCCTATGATCAGGTAAGTGTCTGTGTTGAGAAGGTGTCGAAATTATATGTGAAGCCTAACTTACAAAATGTATTACTTGAAAAATATGAAACAGTTGTCTTAACCCCTTGAGACCCAGAACGTAATTGCCATTGTAATTTGAGGCCCAGAACGTAATTGCCATTGTAATTTGAGGCCCAGAACGTAATTGCCATTGTAATTTGAGGCCCAGAACGTAATTGCCATTGTAATTTGAGGCCCAGAACGTAATTGCCATTGTAATTTGAGACCCAAGCGTATTGCCATTGTAATTTGAGGCCCAGAACGTAATGCCATTGTAATTTGAGGCCCAGAACGTAATTGCCATTGTAATTTGAGGCCCAGAACGTAATTGCCATTGTATTTGAGGCCCGAACGTAATTGCCATTGTAATTTGAGGCCCAGAACGTAATTGCCATTGTAATTTGAGGCCCAGAACGTAATTGCCATTGTAATTTGAGACCCAGAGCGTAATTGCCATTGTAATTTGAGGCCCAGAACGTAATTGCCATTGTAATTTGAGGCCCAGAACGTAATTGCCATTGTAATTTGAGGCCCAGAACGTAATTGCCATTGTAATTTGAGGCCCAGAACGTAATTGCCATTGTAATTTGAGGCCCAGAGCGTAATTGCCATTGTAATTTGAGGCCCAGAGCGTAATTGCCATTGTAATTTGAGGCCCAGAACGTAATTGCCATTGTAATTTGAGGCCCAGAAGCGTAATTGCCATTGTAATTTGAGGCCCAGAACGTAATTGCCATTGTAATTTGAGGCCCAGAGACGTATTGCCATTGTAATTTGAGGCCCAGAACGTAATTGCCATTGTAATTTGAGGACCCAGAAACGTAATTGCCATTGTAATTTGAGGCCCAGAGCGTAATTGCCATTGTAATTTGAGGCCCAGAACGTAATTGCCATTGTAATTTGAGGCCCAGAACGTATTGCCATTGTAATTGGGCCCAGACGTAATTGCCATTGTAATTTGAGGCCCAGACGTAATTGCCATTGTATTTGAGGCCCAGAACGTAATTTGCCATTGTAATTTGAGGCCCAGAACGTAATTGCCATTGTAATTTGAGACTCAGAACGTAATTGCCATTGTAATTTGAGACCCAGAACGTAATTGCCATTGTAATTTGAGGCCCAGAACGTAATTGCCATTGTAATTTGTGTACCATTAGACGCTTTGTAGTGAGTAGTAAGCAATGTTTTATAGCTATGACCTGTTTAGTAGCCTTGTCCACTAACTCATGTGGTATATTTAAAGTCATGGTGCAGACCATTCCATGATTCCTGATATGATCAGCACCTCTGAGTAGGTGAGAAAGTGAACATAGCAGCAAACACAACAGCCCTTAGCGAGTGTCAACAATAGGGTGTCACTGTCTGCATCCAGTCACACGTTTTTAAATAATCCACAATCAAAATCTGCAAATTCCCCGAGCTTCCAAAACACAACTGGCGATCAGCAGACGACCCACCACGGCTCGGTGACGTCACGGCAGGCGGCCTCCCAGCCACGGCCTTCTATATACAGTATATAGAAGGCCGTGTCCCAGCCCGGCCTGATACAGATACACGGAGACTCTGAAAAAATATAGTACTTGAAGAATTTTGGGTGTTTCTGATAATTTTTTTTGCGACATGGCATATACTTGCATCCTGTATGAGTGCAGCAAGAAAGCTGTGCCTTTGCAGAGAGCTTAGCACCCATTTCCAACCTATACGGCCATGATAAATGTGTGGAGAAGGTGTGTGTGCCGGGGAGAGGCAGGCTGTGTGAGGCAGATTGTCCGCCTCACGTGACGTCACCACGCAAGGTTTCCCGCCACGGCAGGAACGGAGCTGTTGTTTTTCCCGCGCTTGTTACAAAAGTCATGTTTTTAGGGAAATAAGGCGTGGCAATGAATGATTATTTGTGGATTAGGTATTTTAAATGTCCCTTCAACATTATTATGCACAGAAACAATGGCTCTGCACGAGGACTTTAAACTACTTTTTGTAATTTTATGGCTAACAACAGACATTTCTTTATATGGCCCAGGAAAGCTCTGGGCGTGAAGGGGTGAATAAGAATGTCACTAGGAAGAGAGGCGTAACCCTCAAGCACCTGTTCCTTCTCCCTCAGGCCTGGCGTTGCGTCCCTGTGTGTGCTGAGTGCTGACGGTCACCACTGCTGCAGGCGCTGAGCTCAGACACCGCTGTCCATGGATGTGGTATCGGCAGTGGAGAAAGTGGAGGTGGTGGAGAAAGTTGAGAAAGTAGAGAAAGTGGAGGTGGTTGAAAAAGTTGAGGTTGTTGAGGATTTAGGCGACAGCGAGAGTGGCATGGATGACATAGAGGAGGATATGTTCGATATGGAGGATGATGACACTGATGATGACTTTATTTTGGAGGAGGAGGAGGAGGAGGAGGAAGAGTACGAGGTGTTACTAGATGTCGGGGCGCTGGACGAGGAGGGAGACAGCCAACCGAGCCACCAGAGAGTTACGGAGACGCCGAACGAGGAACCCCAGAACAGATTTGAGTGCGACCACTGCCACCTCGTGTTCCGCTACCGTTGTCTCCTCAAGAAGCACATGATCAAACACAACGGAGAGCGGAACTTCGAGTGTCAACATTGCAAGAAGAAATTCACGCAGAAATGTCATCTCAACTCGCATATTCTGACTCATACGGGCGAGAAGAATTACGAGTGCGACGAGTGCGGCAAAAAGTTCGCTCACCGGTCAAGTCTCAACACGCATAAACTTATTCACAGTGGTGTCAAAAGCTATTTCTGCCTGGAGTGCGGGAAAATATTCAACCAGCGTTCGGCTCTGGTACGACACACGATGACTCACTCCGACGTAAAGAACTATGTTTGCGAGCAGTGCGGTAAGCGATTCACCCATAAATCGAACCTCAACACGCATTACCTTATCCACAGCGGCGATAGAAACTACGAATGCCCGGAGTGTGGGAAACGATTCGCTCAGAAGTCGCACTTGAAGACGCATAGCCTAGCCCACATAGGGATTAAGGAACATATGTGTCATGTCTGTGGGAAGCGATTCATCCATAAATCGGACCTCACCAAACACACCCTCACACACACCGGCATCAAGAAGTTCGAGTGTAACGAGTGTGGGAAAAAGTTCGCTCAGAGTTCGCACCTCTCATCCCACATGGTCACTCACACGGGCGCGAGGAACTTCGAGTGCGAGATCTGTAAGAAAACATTCTCGCGGAAACCGGACCTGAACAAGCACGTTTTCATTCACACGGGCATTAAGAACTTCGAGTGTTTACAATGCGGGAAGCGATTCGCACAGAGCTCTCACTTGCACACGCACAACCACACCCATCTCGGAACAAAGAACTTCGCTTGCGACATCTGCGGTAAGC